>JAGDQP010060276.1:0-12231 GCA_022664845.1 Lepisma saccharinum
AACACGTATAATAGAGATATGATTTAGACGTTCAATACATCTAATAGATATGAAAAATTAAGCTAGAGTACATACGTATACTAGACGTATATTCCAGGTCCTACCCTTATACGTACGCCATATGTATACGACATGTCTAGTTAGATATTTGTTATAGATTTGGCAGACATACGTTAGTGCGTGTGCGTGGCATTCCTCTTAATTTTTGCCCATTTTTCGAACTTTTGAACACACACTTAACAGTATTTTAGTATACTAATATTCACACTCGAGTAGTCTGTGCGTATGCATCCTCATCACTTATTATAATTTATCATACATAGTAAGTGATGAGGAAACGTACGCACAAACTACTCGAGTTGCGAATTTTTAGTATACTAAAATATTGTTAAGTGAGTATTCAAAAGTTTGAAAAACAAGGGCAAAAATTTAGAGGTTAAGAGGAATGCCACGCTACACGCACTAACGAATGTCTACCAATTGTATGACAACTGCTTATGCCCGCCATCCCACCTGAGGTTTTCAGTGTTTTTCTCTGTCTCATGAGTCCAATTTACTTGCAATATGTCTGTGTTACAACTGAAACTACGTTCATTAGAAGGAGGAATAATTTTATTTACAGGCTTTTAGGATCTGCACTTCAACATTACAAATAATGAATTTCCACGTAAATGTGAAAGCATGGGCGAATTTAGAAGAGAGACTCGAACTCCTGAAACTTAGATTTGATACAAAATGTGCATAATTCAGGTTCAGTGTATATATGTTATATATTTTTTAATTTTTGCGTTTAGGTATCTTTGGGTAAGGTCGGAATAGGGTAGGGTAGGGCAGGGAATAACAGAGGTAGCGACCAGGGCCTTTGTCACGGTGCCATACCGACATTCGCTGTTCGGCGAAACTGAGGAATCCACAAGCCGGCTCAAGGCCTCACGCCAGCCATCCTGACAGGTTTTCCAAGATTTTCTTGCGTCCTTCAGACTTTTGACAGGCTTAGGTTATAGCTGCCAGTGTATTGCCATTAAATATTTTTAAAAATCTAACTCCATGGCTTATGGAACTCGCAAGTTCATCACCGCTATAACAAACTTCCGCCATTGGATTCTATCCTTGGTAGGATCAAGCCACTTTTTCATCACAAACGGAGAACTGTCGGTGTACCTGATTAAGTACGACTGTCTCAAGTTGGAGATCATCTTCCAGAAAAAGGAAACACTTGTAGAAAATACAGAATTCGCAGTATTCGGAAGACCTCGTTGTTTATTACTTTTCAAGAACAAAACATATTCCCACTATTGTTGTAAATTTTTATTCATATATGATGAAGAACTTGTAAGTCGAAATGTAAATATTATTCCTTGAATTTTTGTATTATTATTATTATACAATACAATTGTTATAACCCAAAATTGAACAAATCAGCAATTTTGTGTACAAAAAGAGATTAGAAATTAAAAGTTGTACCTTCACTCTATGGGAGTAGCCGTGACTCAGGCTGTAGCGCGTCTGACTACGAATCGGGCGGCTCGGGTTCCAATCCCGACCAGGACACTGGAGAAAAGTCTCGCAGTGTTCCCATGCTTGGCGCTCCGAGGTTCACTCAGCCTCCTATCAAATTGAGTACCAGAGTGTCCTTGGTACTCCTGGGCACCTTGGGAAGGTAAATACGGTCGAGCGTGGGACTGACCACCCCACCTCGTAGGTCAAGAAAATGTGGATCGCTACCTGCACATCCCCCATGTGCCGTTCACGGCGCGTACGTATAGCACAGGGAATAACTTTACCTTTTTTTAAATCTTTACCTTCACTCTATGGATTTGCTTCAATCAAAGGCTCATTGGGAAAAAAAATCGAATTGTGCCCATTTGGGATATATAATTCCCAGGTGCAATGTGACGTCATCACCTAGACTAAAAATTCTGGTAACCACAAAATGTTATATTGGATTAATAATAGAAATTCAAACTTGAAATAATTTGGGCATGAAAGGGTTCGTTTTGATAAAATGGAATTTCAGAACTTCGTAATGTATCTTTCAACAGGTAATTTACAAATCTGCATAGCTTTCAACAAAGATGTAACTTACATTTTATTGTATTGCCATGGTAATGCCCCGGCTGGGCTTGTAAAATAGCTCGATAAATACTGCCTGACATCAGCTCCCTTGCTTTTGATTTGAATGTAATGAAACACTGTCAAGAGGACACTCACAAACGGTGTCAGTAAAACATATGCCATCTTTTGTAATTACGAAATTCATTCAGATCTCGAAATGGACCGGAGCAAACACAGTCTAGTGGTTAGAGCGCTGGACTCATGTCCTGGTCGTCCCGGGTTCAATTCCCGACTGGAGTCCACCTTTTCGGCGTCTACCCAGCGTCGTGAGGCAAATTGGGGAGTCACGTGAATAAAGACGTGACGGCCATACTCGGTCTGGTAAGCCCCTGAGACGCCTGTTCGTGGTTAGGTACGCGCAGTGCTGACCACACAGCCGTTATCAGGTGGACGTAGTTCCACCAAACACGGACAGATGGCGTTGGGGCAGACTCAGGGCCTATACGCCTGTTACGCTAGTGTTTTTTTTTTTAATTGAAATATCTTGAACCTGTATTATCTGGCTTTACTAGTCGAATATGTTTGCCCTCAAGAGCTCCGATTACGTTGGGAAAATTGGTACGTTCACTGAATGTGTTAGCTATGTTCATCCAGTCTTCTTCTTTTATTTCATCCGGCATGTAAATTGATTGTAGTTTTCCCCAAATCTTGTCAAAGCAGTCTTTGACAATAGATCGAAGAGTAGAGGGTGCAATCAGGTATTCATATGACAGAACATTCAAGCTAATTCAAGTTGACAAGTACCTAACAAAAAAAATGGGGTTAAGATGATGGATGTATGCAAGATAATATTATGCTTTCAAGTTCCTCTTAAAATTCGTTCAACTTCGATTAAATTTGAGCCATTAATTATAAAGATACCTTACATAATCTTATTCAAATGATCGATTTTTAAAGAAGCATCATCTTGAATCAAAACGGCCGATGAATGAACGAGAATTTCGAATCGCTGTTTCAAGTGTGTGTATATATTGTATGCAAAACCGTTTGATGCTCGCGTAGATCTTCGTACAAAGTGTGAAACTTCCCTTTCAATAACCTAGAACTATAAAGAGGATGCACCCAGTATTGTCTACATTTTCGTTTCAGTTTCTTTTTTCGCTGAACAACAAGAGCACAAAACACTGCAGTTTCCACGATATGCATTTTCCACAGAGTTTACAAGAGATCCGGCCAGTGCTATTTCTACAATGCCTCTGTTCAAATTTTTCCGCCGACAGATTTGTCCCCAGTGTGCGCGGGTATCACGACAAAACAGTTTTGTCGTTGAAGTGTCTTACATAGTGCATGACAGTCGAACAACAGTCGTACGACTGTCTTGTCGTCACTGTGCGGTAGCCCTTAGTAAAATAAATAGTTCTTTGGAGAAACTGAATTTCTGAGCGTCCCTCAACGCTACGCCACTGCTGGCTAATTTGTCAATCCTGATAAACTAATACTATACTTTTACCGTGAATCCTTAGCACTGTCCAATGTCCCTTCCAATCGTGTTTTCCTTGTCTGGAGGTTAACTCAAAAAGAAGAAAACAAGCCTTCCAGTTTGAGATAATAATGTTCGTCTCTTAGTGCTAATGACCTTATTTACATGACAATACAAAAGGTAATGTGCCTGTTTATTTCGAACGTAGCATCATTCTAATCTAGAGAAAAGCGACTTTGCCGTTCGATGAGGTCATTTGGTCTTCACGTTTGCATTCTTATGCCTCCTGGCTACGAAAGACCAACATAAAAACAAGTATATAATTAATAACGGAGGCGCCAACCAACTGTTGAAACGTTTCTGCCAAAAGCGGAAACTTGTGGATTCCCCGTGTGTGCCCGAGATAACTGCATAGAAACCGAGCTGTTGGACTGCTAGCTAGATGCATGTTGTGATACCGTAGTAGCAAGAGTGATTTCTTGGTTGTAGTGTGTGTTATAACTGTGTGAAAGAGGACATGTGATTTTCTTGTCGCTCATAGTGAAGATACAGAAGAAGATATTTTCTGGCCCATTACGATGAAGTTCTACTATGATGTATTTTTCCTTCTTATTTGTTGGAGTGTGCTAGACCAGTCAAGGACTCAGCAATACGTAGGTAAGTAAAGGCTCTTTCGCAGCGTGTTCCTAGAATTTTTTGGTACATTTTAAAAATTGTATGGGTTCTCCTTACGCTAAATGCTAGTTTAGGGTAAACGTAGCCCATGCGTACTTCTTGATTCAATTTCATATTGTATTTATTCTTTCAGCGTCTAGCTTGAGATGTGAGGTATGATTAGCTGAGGTTAATTAATGATATTTAATGTTAAGTTACATTGCATTAGGTTAGGTTTAACCTTTTTTTTTTTTTTACCAAACGAGACTCGAACCTGCGATCTCTAACTCGTGAACCATACAGCTTTCTGCTTCATCCACCCGGGCTGATGATAGCGAAAATAATTTTAAGTCATAAGAGATATATCTAAGGTGTTACGTGGACTTTCACCCATGTTATCTCACAACTGGCCGAATAGTGCGTCTGCGCCCTACCCACATAGCATGCCAGTTTGCAACAAGGTTGTCAGTCACTTGCCTTGAACTTAATAAACAAGCATGAAAAAAATATTGGAACAACACAAATAGCTTACCTAAGCTTACACCGGCTTACCTAAGCTAATTCAAGCCAGATAGTCCGCGCGATTCGGTGGTCTGATGAATACAGTATTAGATTCGTGTTCCAGTGGTCCTTGGAACGATTCCCACCCACGGCAACGCTTTTATTCTTTTATAAAGTACACTGTGTTTTTCTTTATTGTCATGTCAAGGTTATTTCATCCTTGGCTCTTGTAAACTGGTCTGCTTGATTCAACTTTTTTTTTCTTTTTTTTTTTTTTTTTTTGCTTCGTATGCTGATTGCATGAAGTTGTCCCACTTGTCAGCGCACGAAAAGTCTGCTCACAAACTAAACATCCCAGACTGTGCGTGCCCTCTGCTTGATACTGTGATTAAAAAGTTAAATTTTCTTGACACCCTTATACGGCCGCTGAAAGTTAAACACTTGTTATAAGCGTAACATACTTTCTTTTTTTAACTTCCAACCACAGAATACATCACCGATGGAATGCGATCTGTATACTACCAACAACACTCTCTCTCATATTCAAACTCGACCATGGTTCGTATTACACTTTAAGGTACATTAAAAAACTTTATTTTTATGGGGCCAGTCTAGTAACTTCGGACTTCGGCCCGTCACGATTCACCTTTAGCCGTCCACACCCATGTCTTTTCCGTGACTCGAACCGGGACCTTCGAGCCAATGGTCTACCGCCGCAGACCGCTCGTCCACCCGTATCACACTTTAAGGATAATCTAAAGCAAGATGGCAGCCTTTATATGTCCTCCGTATATGTCTAATGTATTTTCATTGTTACACGAAATTTCATTGTTGCTCCTACAAATTCAAACCTAGAGAGTTCAAACTTTCAGGGAAGAAAGTTCATAACCAATTGAAGAACATGATCAATGTCAATTTTTAATTTTCGTTTTTGTTCATTGTTGAAAGAGTTTTAATCTTATAGGTTTCGATATTCACAACAAGAATGAAGCGATTTCAACAATGAAGTAAAACGAAAATAAAAAATCGACATCGATCATGCTCTTGAATTGGTTATGAACTTCCTTCCCTGAAAGTTTGAACTCTTTAGGCTTGAATTTGTAGGAGCAGCAGTGAAATTTCATGCAACGATAAGAATACACTAGACATATACGGAGATAGTGCTGCCATCTTTTGTTGGAGATCGTTGCTTTAGATTATACTTAAGATGTCCCATCAATCATAACTTGAAGCATTTCGGAATATCTCTGGCTGAAAACTGTACACCTCGAGTCGGCCGAGCTTTGACTGACGAATTTAGAGATGAACAAACGCATCTTGCTACCGGACATCTGGATTCAATGAGATTTAAAACCTTGCTGTGGTCTAGAGGTTAGCGTGCTTGCTTTATGTTTGCTTGGTATGGTGTGCAATTCCCACCACTGAGGTCCTTTGAACGCAGTAGTTCCGAGCCCACTTGACCAAAGCCTGTAGATCCCGCCCTTAGAAGCTCACTAGTTCGTTCAGGACGTAAATAATAATTTCGTTAACAATGAAATGTAAAGCTGGACGGGTTTCGGATCCGAGTTGAGAATACCTGAATCCACGGAACTCAATCTGGCTGTCCCTACTGGAAACGACTGCAATTCGTAAAACGTACATTAAATAAAGAAAACAAGTTATACACGTCTTATGGGAAAGCATGCAAGGACATTTCCTGGAGGAAATAAAGCATTTCTGTCAAATTGCTAATCAACGGAAGTGACGTAACTGCTAAATATAGATACCGTACGAAGTTACCACTTCCAGTAACTAACTTTCCGCATCTTTTTTTAATAACTTATCTTCGTTGCAATCATGAGAACCCATGTCCGATCCCTGTCTTAGGGAACATACATTGAACATAGATATTATCAAGAATTCTGCCTATCCCTCACCACCGATAGGAGGATGTCACCCTCTAAATTATCGAGCACACCCCCAAAACTTTATTTTTTTTTTTCGGCTAAAAATCCATAGAAACCTTGCAAATCCTCTCAAACTGAAAATCCTGGTAGAATCTCTGGTATTTGTGATTCAACTTTAAACTGTAGAGCGTTGTGTATAAACCCTTGTTTGATGGAAGACAATAACAAACCACCAACGGTTCACCTTGTACGTGCGCGTCGTAAATTTGCATCCTGACAAAATACTTATAGACCTAATCATTATTAACAATTCCATTTCTTTTTCCCGAAAAAAAAAGCTTCTGCCTCTAGACATGTCCCTCTCGCTCCCGTTAACGCAATGACATTGATTCGAGGTCCTTCTGCAAATGTTTTATAAACAAAATAGTGAGAGGATAATGGAGAACCAGCTGAAAAAAAACAACGAAATCTGACTATGAACTTTTAGAACAAGTGTTAATGAATGTTATAGTGAACAAACAACCTCTAAAAAGTAAAAGGTCATGGACATTTTATTATTCAGCAGTTCTGTAGACCTTGTAATGGTCCAATATGCATATTATTACGGAGTGCTCGAGGGACGGCACAAGATGACACTACTATGTGCATGGATTCATTACGATATACAAACTCTCTATGAATCTAAGGACCATTGCACAAAAGATTTTAGTCAAGAGTTAATATCATAGAGTTAGAAATACGATAGAGGTAGCATGAGACTGTTTTTTGGACGAGGGAAGTGAAACCAAGAGACGGAAGGGAAGAGGCACTTCCACCACATTGACTGTTCCCATATTTAGAGGCCCTCTATGCCGAATATTGCCTTCTGATTCTTCCTTATGGGAAGAGAAAGTTATTAATGAAAAGTGTGCATGTCAGACGAAACCTCCAAAATAGCTATCGTTTTTCAAAAAGTCAGCTGTTTCGCAACGAATTGACCAAGTGCATTGTAGTCACACGACAGAAATGAGCGTTTCCAGAAGATTACTGGCTGGCGTACAAAATTTGGTGTAAAGGGATTCTAATGGGGACTACATAATATGGCTGCCGTTGTACCGTCAAGTTGGCTTCATGTGAGATCATGAAAGTCTCTCTATTCAATTCTATACTCTAAGAGCCAAGTTGCACAAATATGAAAACCCCAATTTAATTCAAACCACGAATTAATCTACGTGCCATGGATGAATAGATAATTATATCTGGTGTAGTAAAAAGTAATCCATTATTTTGCCAATATCGCGTTGTATAAGTCCGATCGGGTTCAACGAGATGGCGTTCAAACGATGAGATTGCGTACTACAAACACTGTTCAGATAGTTGTGATGAGTTGACTCAGTGTTGTGTGAGCGCGCGTCAAAATGGACACTAGCAAAGAGAAAATACGCTATATTTTACAGTTTTTCTTCGATAAAGGCGAAAACGCAAGCCAGGCGGCTGCAAATGTGAATAGTGTTTATGGTCCTGATACTGTAACAGCCAATCACGCGCAATTTTGGTTTCGTCGATTCCGTTCCGGTAATTTTGACGTCAAAGATGTACCACGCACTGGAAGGCCAAGTGTCGAAAATGTCGATAAAATCATGGACATTGTCGCGTCCGACCGTCATGTAAGCACTGTTTCGATTGCCCAAGAGCTAAACATTGCACAAAAAACCGTGTGGAACCATTTGCATAAGGCTGGATACACAAAGAAGCTTGATGTATGGGTGCCACACGAGTTAACGCAAAAAAACCTCATGGACCGAATTTCCATCTGCGAATCGCTGCTGAATCGCAACAAAAGCGACCCATTTCTGAAGCGGTTGGTGACTGGTGATGAAAAGTGGATCACTTACGACAACGTCACGCGAAAACGGTCGTGGTCGAAGCGCGGTGCGCCGGCGCAAACGGTGCCCAAGCCAGGATTGACGGCCAGGAAGGTTTTGCTGTGTGTTTGGTGGGATTGGCAGGGAATTATCTACTATGAGCTGCTCCCCTACCGCCAAACAATTAAATCGGAACTATACTGTCAACAATTGGACCGTCTGAAGGCAGCAATCGCCCAGAAGTGCCCAGCTTTGGCCAACAGGAGAGGCATTGTGTTACACCAGGACAACGCCAGGACACACACATCGATAGTGACTCGCCAGAAGCTCCGGGAGCTTGGTTGGGAGGTTCTTATGCATCCACCTTATAGTCCGGACCTGGCACCGAGTGATTACCATCTGTTCCTGTCCATGGCGAACACGTTTGCTGGTGAAAAATTCGCTTCAAGAGAGGCTTGTGAAAATCGACTGTCTCAATTTTTTGCCAATAGGGACAAGGGCTTCTATGAGAGAGGCATCATGATATTACCTTCCAAATGGCAACACGTTATCGAACAAAACGGCGCATATGTGACCTAAATCGGATCATTCTATCTATGGTAAGTCAAGCCTTCAATGTCATGCAAAAATAATGGATTACTTTTTACTACACCAGATAGATAGCAAAACCCACTCTGTTCACAAATTCTGGTACATGGTGTCAGTTTAGCAAATCTAGGAATAAAAAATGCTAGTGCTGCGCAATGATTCTTTCTTCATTCGATTAAAAAAACTTGGAATGCGAACTGAGGGTCTGATTCTTCACCTTATTTGTCCGCAATAGATTAAAAGAGTATGTGTTGCTCATGTCTTACTACCATTATTTCATTTCTAGTTCGGCTGGACTGACACCAGATGGCATGAAAAATATGGAGGTTTGCTACCTACAATTAACTTATCTGTGACTTGTATACCACCATAGAGTTAAAAATAGAATAGACATTTTCTATTTTATGACGTCATATGAAGCCAACTTGACGGTACAGCGGGAGCCATATTGTGTGGCACCATTAGAGTCCCTCTATACAGAGTACTGTAGGTCAGTCGATGATATTTTCGAAACGCACGTTTCTGTTCTGTGACTATAATGTACAGCACAACACATCTGGGACATTTTCAAACATTTTACAATTGTCAATTCGCTGCAAAACAGCTGTTCTGTTTTCGAACAACGATAGCTATTTTGTAGGTTTTATCTGACATGTGCGCTGCTCATTAATAACTTTCTCTTGCCATAAGAAATAATGCGAAGGCAATACTCGGTATAGAGGGCCTCTAAATATGGGGGCAGTCAATGTGGTGGCAGTGCCTCGTCCCTTCCGTCTCTCGGCTTCACTCCCCTCGACAAGAAAACAGCCTCACGCTATCAATATTCTATTTCTAACTCTACGAAATTAAATCTAGACTAAAATCTTTTGTGTAACTGGTCCTTAGATTCCTAGAGAGCTTGTATGTCGTAATGAATCTATGTAGAAAGTAGTGCTATCGGTTGCCTTCCCGTTTTATTATATATTCTACTACACTGCTGTAGGAAAGGATAAAGGTCGTGCAAAACCATACGTTTCCGGATTGGATGCTTGGTATATTGGATAAAGTGTTGAACTGCTGACCAGAGGCCCATTCCACGATTGAACTTTACAACTTTTCAGTTTGCACTTTGCTGTTTGATATTAAATTTTCGATCCACGTGCATGTAACGTTGCAAATTACCAAGCAAAAATTTGTCAAGTGCAAAGTTTGCCAAGAGTTTGCAAAAAAAATATCAGGTTCTGTTTCCACGATAAGTTGAAATACATGTTAAGTGCAAAGGAAGGCAATGCAAAGTGGGCAATAATTTTGCAAAGACAAAATTCATTTTTTCCAATTACATTAAGTGTTGAACGATACTTGGATAGCGGATGCGAAAGTTGCGAACTTTACTGAAAATGGTATAAATATGATTAAATGTCTTCCAAATATCTGTAGAAAGCTCAGAGATTTAGTTGAATTACAAAGGTATTGTTTTCTCTGTTCGACAACATAGATGCCAGAAAATATTAGGGTCCGAAGCTGCTTCGACTTCTCTTATGGATTCAATAATTGTCAGCTACTGTACTTTTATTTTTACATTCTTCGAGCCTACGTCATAATTTAATCATCTCCCCTCATGGGCAGAATTCACCTATAGCTCTTCAAGAAGTTATCAAATGCTACAAAAACAACAACAACAACAACAAACTAACTTGAAAAGAATTTATATATCGCCACAGCAGTTCAAGCGATCTGGTGATATTCACACATTAGCTTTACAGTCAAAAATGCATTTGAAAGTTCAGTACGTGCATTCTTTTATTCTCAATTATCACATACATCTCCCACATTTGCACATACGTCTATATCATTTAATGTGTTCGACTTGTCTTCACAGAGCCTTTAACAGCGAATACCGCCTAACGCACACAACGAATGTCCTGCTAGATGGCAAACCACGTTTGCAAATTTGCTGCAATTTATGGAGAATTCAGTATACTACATTCTAACATTCTCCATGCTACGCAAGTCCGATAATAGTTTTTTGAAGTCGAATTATATATTTTTTTCGATTGTTTACGCATTATTTTCGTGAGTGAATCAATAACAATGATATAATTTATTCAGTAAGTATGGTGATACTCATCGTTAGTACTGTTGGATTTTACACATGCTTTCGACTCGGTGATACGGGACCTACATCTTGCAAAACTTCATTATTATAATTTTATTGAAGCGTCGTCTTCACTTCACTGGTTTTGCTCGTTTTAAATGATTGCACACAACGTTTTAAAGTAGGTAAAACATTATCAAGAGAATTAGAGATATGTAGAGGTGTTCCGCAGGGGTCAATTTTAGGTTCATTACTTTCTTCACTCTATATTTTGGATTTACTCAAAGTTGAAAATTATTCTATGTATCAATTTGATGACGACGTGCAATTGCAAGTTGCATGCCTGCCAGATGAAATTTCGTGTCACTGAGTTGCTGAATATAGACCTTGGTAGGATATCTAGCTGGTGTGTATTAATTGGTCTAATGTTAAAACTCAGTAAATCTATGTATACTCTTATTGGTTCTCGCAAAAATGTACAGAATTTAAACTCAATTGATATAAATATTAAAATTAATTAAGTGAAAGTTGACTAATCGGGCACCGTCAACAGTTCATAGACCCCAACCTTCGATGGTCAGAACATATTCTTAAGCAAAACAGTAAACATGTAGCATTTTAAATCTTTTATATATATACTACGACTAATTCAGGTTCTGATCTTATATATCTTTTTGATTATTGTGATATGGTTTATGACAGCAGAATTACAAATAAAGATAGCAACAAAATGCATGTGTTAGTTTCGGTATAAACAGATATGAACATATTCTCTCCTCATCTCAACCAAAGGCAAACCACAATACTTACATATGAGCTATTACAACAGATAAAATATAGCCACTCAAATAACACTAAGACACGCGACAAATAGTCTCTCCCACAATGTTCCCCGTCTGCACATCAATCTTCATTTTCCAACATATCAGTTAAGGTTTGGAACGAACTTCCCACTGATATCATAAAATCCTGTAACATTGTGCAATTTAAACATAAACCTAAGAATTATCTTTTATTGCAGCAGACTCAACGCAATAGTAATACCATAGACTTCATAATAGATAGACTTAGCACGCTTCCCCATTTCTGGCTGCGCTAAAACCAATGGATTTTTGTTCAGAGCACGTGATTTTGAATCCATCCGCTAGG
>JAGDQP010060277.1:0-12231 GCA_022664845.1 Lepisma saccharinum
GTTTTTGTGCGGCCATTTTGATCCAAGTTAACAACTTTTTCAAAAATGTAAATTATTCCTAAACCACTCTTGTTAATACACCTTTATGCCAAATTTCGTATCCCTAGTTCAAACGTTCTGGAAAATGGATTATGAAGTCAGCCATTTTGGATTCAAAATGATGTCTTTGCAGATATTTTGTAATCTACTAGTGATGATATACCGTCATACTTCGAAATTTCATATTTCAATTTTTAACATCTTTTTTCTTACAGAACCTCAAAATCGCTGATTTCGCAATAAACTCTTGTTCCTGTATAGCATGCTGACGTTTTGTGACACGCGAACTCGGCTGCATGCACTGCCGTACATGTTGATAGTGATACTCCCCTGGATTCGCTCGCGTCGCTGCGCCAAGAATCCAACGGCAGGCCGCGCATCGAACTTGAGAAGTTTGGAGGAACTGCGTCTTTTTATCACAACCAGAATCTGCAGGGCACTGCGCCACATGATGCAGATATTCCCTCATACTCCAGAGCGCTGCGTCCGAATGGGGAAACTTCCACATTCTGCCTGTATAACATGCTCCTGGCAGTGCTAACGTTTGTGACGAGTACAATTTGGTGGGTCACACAGGAGTATTGGAAGTTGACGCGAGGAACTAGACTCATCCATATTCCATTTCACCACTTTTTAAGGTTGAAGGAGTTGACTGGACAGTTTGCACCCCTGGTGCTTTTGCTCGTATTTCGCAGCTTTTTACAATTGTGTAATGTATATACTCGCTTCGCCTCATTGGGGCGCTGCCCCCAGAATTCCAAGATGGCCTCGTTGGGGCGCACCCCTTTATCGCAATCAGGCTCCAGCTGGGAACTGTACCCTAGTAGGGGCGACGAGCCGAATTTATTCTAATCTACTCGTAATGGTACACCTTCATACCAAATTTCGTTTCTCTAGCTTCAGTCGTTATAAAGTGGGGCTTAGGCGGGCGTTTTGGATAAAAGATGGACACATTTTTAACGTTTTCTTATATTTTCGTGACATACTCGTGATGATACACTGTCATACCAAATTTCATTTCTCTATCTCGAACGATGTGAAAAATGGTATTTCAGCTGCCATTTTGAATCAAAGATGGTGAACTTTTTAAAACGTTGTTATGTTTTCCTAAACTACTCTTGATAATACATCATTATGCCAAATTTCGTATCTCTGGGTCAAGCAGTTGGAAAATGGATTGATGACGCCCGCCATTTTGGATCCAAGATGGCGTCTTTAGAGATATTTTGTAATATTTTCATAATCTACTAATAATGTTGTACTGTCAATCTAAATTTCATTATTCTAGCGGCAGCCGTTTAGGCTGTGTATTCTTTAATAGTTTAGGGTTGGCGGCCATTTTGAATCCAAAATAGCGACTTTTTCAAATGTTTTAAAAGTTTTCTTAATTTGCTATCAATGATATAGTTTCATACCAAATTTCACTGTTCTATCTTTAGTCGTTTAGGCTGTGTATTCTTTGAAATTTTAGGTTTGGCGGCCATTTTGAATCCAAGATGGCGACCTTTTCAAAATGTCGGAATTTTTCCTTTATCTACTTATCATCCTCTACCTCCATACCAAATTTCATGTTTCTAGCTTACTCCAAACACCCTAAACAATATGATGAGTGAGTGAGTGAATGAGTGAGTGAGTGAGTCAGTTAGCCTAAAATGTGCAATTTCAGGGGTCCACATCTAGAACATAGTTTGAGATACGGATATGAAATTTTGTACATCTGCACATATTTACCATATCCCCTTAACGGCAAAAGCTCATATTCCTATCTTTAACATCTTTTTTCTTACGGGGTCCCCAAATCGTCGATTTTGCCATAAACTCTTGTTCCTGTATAACATGCTTCTGGCAGTGCTGACGTTTTCTGACGTGAAGATCTTGGCTCATGCACTGCCGTGCATGTTGATATAAGTCTGGATTTCACGTTATCGAAAAGTCATTTGTACATTCGTTTCAGGAAACGTTACTAAACCTCAATATGTCGATTGTGTACGAAATAACATAACATCAAATATTGTTCATTAGTAAGTTAAGTAAGATAGCATATACATAAGAAATATTGACAGCTCTTGCGTGTCTTTGAATCCGTCTGCTACAATGATTTACGTGACTCAAATTGAAGTTAACCGGAGCAGCGTTTACTAAGCTTGGTGATTTCAGCAGGCGTACAAAGTCTAATATGACGTTATGTAAGAGAAAAAATATATTACATATTTGTCTTACAGTAATACAACCTTTAAGATACATACAGAGAGTTTAAAATTAACTACATTGTACATAGTGGAGTAACCAACATTCCTTTCGTGATTAGACTCTATCCTCATAGTGTTTGATTATTCTACGTAGTAGAAAATCATTTTTACATATCGTTTTTAAACATGATTTTCATCTCGTGTTGTACAAGGGTATAGTCCACACTATTCTCTCAAGTATATGTGCAGATTGTAATTTATTATACAACATTTTACATAAAGAATCTTTGTCTATTTCATTCCTTCTTTCGTGTAATTTTTCAATATTGAAAAAAGCACGCCAGCAGTCTTAGTCGTATTTGAAATATGGTAGTTGAAATTTAAAGCAAAGTAATCTCATAAAACATTTTTGGGTAGCCTCAAATTAATTACAACAAGTTTTGGACAGGTCATTCCATATTGAAGACATATATTCAACCTTAGGCCTAATCAATGATTTATACAACGTTATAAAAGTATCAGGATTGATAAATTCTCTCCATTGATAGAATATGAAACCTATTAGTTTCCTAGCTTCAGAGGTATTTTTTGCTACTTGTCTATTAAATATAAATTTTTCCTCAAAAGTTATACCGAGATCTTTAATTTCAGTTCCTATAACAACCTTTGTTCCATCTATTCTATATGCAATTCCATAGTACTGGGTTTTACTAATGTAACTTACAAAGAAAGTTTTTCGAGTATTAATTTTCATTTTGTTTTCACTACACCAAGAAGTGGAATTTACATCTTTAATTATTTTTATGTCATCAGCATATAACAATAACATTGAATTTGTAACTAACGGGCATAGGGCGTTTATAAAAATGTTGAATAATAAAGGCCCAAGTGGAGAACCTTGGGGAATTCCATTATTTATTTTTGACAATTTCGATAATGTATTGCCTATTTTCACCTTAAATGTTCCATTTGTAAGATAATTATGAAACCATTTAATATATCTTGGGGATAAACCCAATTTATCCAATTTACTAATTAATAATTAATGGGCCACAGTATCAAAGGCTTTGGCTAGGTCAATGTATATCACATCACACTATGATCTACTTTTAACATGCCCTTGTACAAAGTTCGATAATTGTACTAAGTTCGTTAAAGCTCATTTACCAGGAGTGAAACCACGTTGGTTGGGATACAATTTATGTTTTAGGTGGAACTGTAGGTGTTCAGTGACTATGTTTTCAAATATTTTAGCAAATGCATTTAAGATTGTTATTGGTCTATAGTTACAAAGCAGTTTCTTATCACCACCTTTAAGTACCGGTACCACAAAGGCACTTTTCCATTCATATGTATATATATCTTCATTTAAAGACCTGTTAAAGATGTCAGCCAGTATAGATTCCAAAGTGTATGAACAACCTTTAATTATATAATTAAGTATTCCATCAGTTACAATAGACGATCTTGGTTTTAATTTCCTGATGGATTTGTTTACCATTTCCGTGGTTATAAAAGGAATATCTATAATATTTGTGTTTATGACCTTTGCCACCATGTTGCTAGAATTCGTTGTTACCATTAACTCCTTATTTAAATTAAAATTCGTAGTAAAATAGTCCTTAAATGCCATAGCTATTGTAAGCATATTATTTGTTACTTGACCATCAGTTATCATAATTTCAGTTTTACCTGTTGTTCTATTCCTGTTAAATCGTTTGCAGAAGTAGTGACTATTCATTTTTAGACTATTTTCTAAAAACATAAAATATCGCGACCCGACTTATTTGTATTTCTTTTTAACCTCTTTCCTTAATAACGAATATTTTTGGTACCAATACATACTACCTGTTTGTTTATAATTAATAAAAAAAACTGCTCTATCTGTTTATGAGCGAGTTCAACTGACTGTTCATCCAAGGATCAACTTTTCTTTGTTTTTTCCTTTTAACATTTTTCTTAGGAACACTGGCGTCGAAGATTTTATAAATACTGTTATACATTGTTGTAGTGTATCTTTGTACATTAAGATTATCCTTTGTATTTAGGTCCATGTGAATATTATTCATATCCTGAACAATAAATTCAAAATTTGCATCAGGAAAGTGGTAAGAATCATTACCTTCTACAAGTATATTCTGCGCATCTCTAATACAGTTACCCTGAATAGATAGAATCGCCAAAAAAGATGGATGGTATCTGTCTATCTTTACAACAGGCTCAACGTCTACAAACAATTTGGTACTTTGTATGTTTGTTAAGAGGATATCTAAGAGTGCTGTAGGATCATTTATCTTATATGGTTTATTTAGTTGAGTTGATTGTAATAGATTCGCTAAACCTAATGATATAAGTTTATTTATCAATACTATTTTTTATTTTATCAGTAGTAAAACTAATTATAGAAGTATGTTAATGCAAGTTCCAAAATTTGTGTTTATTATATATTTACACGCAAAATTGAATTCATTGTACACCTTAGAAGCATACAACAAAATGTATTATTGTCAAGTAACTGTCTAGAAATATTAAGTATGCCATCATTGGCTGAAAACATTGACCGTTTTGATGTACCATTTGAAGTTCATTTTGAAGGCATCAAAATGAGTGTGAAGGAAATGCACTTTCAGGAAGATTTGCTCTTCAACATCCTTGCAATTAGGTATTCTATTTCTGGATTGGAAACAATACTTTTTTTCTGAAATAAACTGGGTAATAGAGTAAACTTTACGACCATGATTTTATTGCGTAATTTTAGTCGGTTGCTGGGCAAGGAATTAATATTCTTTGTGTAGCTAACCTAATCAACCCGATCTAAGCAAAATAGCCTAATGCATGTTACTTTGGGATGGAAGATAAATATACAACCGTTGGTGATTTACGTATGCTTCTGAACCGAAATATCACAAAGCAAGAATCGGCGACAAAGATGTGATTTATAGTAAGTGCAGACTTGTTCCGGTATTGCATTCTGGAGTTATTAGTGGATGTTTTGTGATGGTATAAAGTGATAAAAACGGTTTAAGTACACTTCAATTATATACAGTATATGACAATATGACATTAAGTTCCCGTTCCATTTCTACAAATAACATTGAAGTAGACAAATATAACTCACTGTCACTCGCCATAGATATAATATACACAGACGTAAAAAACTAGGCATAATTCAGATATTAATCTCTCAATCACTTCTCTATACGTGATTTCTTTCATGTACAAGCCTACGTTACTGATAGTGATATATATTAGAGGCATCCAAATGTCTTGGAATTCGCTAAAACATAATTAATTTTGGGGACAAAAGTACGCGTAATATTTCGAAAGGAAAAATTTATAATAATCCTCTACATCAACCATCTGGCCAACTAAAATAAGAAATGAATTGTACTTACACTTAGAACTTAAATTATTTCATGGAACTAAAATAATAAAGTGCAAAGAAATAAAAGTTAAATGGAATTGGATGGAGGAAATGATCCAAAGTAAAATTACTTCGTAATTGTCTTCGAAAACTCAGATTCGCAGTCTCTTTAAAAGAGTTTTAAAAGATCTCTAAATTTGTAACAGTGTTAACTGCTATACTTCCCAGTTCCATAATCTCTCCTTACAGATCTTGTCTTTCTCTCTCCATCCTTCTTTCTTCTTCTTCTTCTCTTCCTTCTCCTTCTTCTTCTTCGTTTCTCTCTCTCTCTCTCTATCTCTCTCTGTGTGTGTGTGTGCGTGTGTTGTGCACATGTGTGTGAGTCTTATTTGAATTGAAAATCTTATTCACGATATTATCGCCATCAATTTCACACAATTACTAACCAATATTATTGCAGAATTGGTAAGACTATATCTAACGTCTTGTAAAGAGAAATACGTCCACCATCTTAAAAAAAGCAAGGATGGTCATCTTCTTCCTTGATTATCTTGTTTCATTGCATTTCAATTTCGCTTTTGTTCTCTTGCTTCTCTCTTTCTCTCTCTCCCCCCCCCCCCAATCTGTCTATCTTTTTCTCTCTTCGTTTTATATATTTTACTCCTTAAATTTCTCACTTTATTCAACAAAAGGAAAGCTCAATTATCTTGTATTGTGCACGTAATTGTACCTTTCTTCTAACATTTGTAAGGCTCGGTTCAACGTTCCTATCTCCATTGGATCTACTTTCGGAATACATGAGGGAATAATTTGAAGGGAACACATCTGCTACACAATAAGGGTTGCAAAGATCCTCTATTTTGTTTGCTAGTTAACAATAAAATAATTGGCTGAAAGGTCAACTATAAATATTACCAGAGTAATTATCGTTTAAAATATTAGCGTTCGAGATCTTATTATTTTCATTATACGAAAATGTTTATGGCAACAGCTCAAAAATACATAGAAAAAGAGGTTATCACCGTGCTCGAGACACGAACGCAGATCTTGTAGAAGACAGTTGTGTATTCTAGTCATTACTGCGCAACGACTAGTGAGTTGCTGGTTTAGCTGAGGAGCGAGGAATACTACCGCCCCCAATGTCGAAATGTGTTAGTATTTAAATATAATGGGTAGAGAAAAAGTAAGTAATGTAACTCGGTGATTCGGGATCGAATGCCGGCTAGGACAAAGACAAATGTTTGTGTATTCTTTTCATGAAGTTTATGTTTTTGAACTTGGATATATTTGATGACAATGTTTGATGTTAGCTGTAGAAAGATATAAGTGCCAGAAACCTGAGGGCGTGACACATGTTTGCAGGTTCAGTGAATAAGTTATTTAAGCACTTCCACCGTTTCGCGTATTAAATTTTAAACCGTACGTAAATCTATTGAATTTAATATATTTTAAGGGAGAATAGGAGTAAACATCTTAAAGGTTGAATGTTTTGAGTGTAAGCTGGTTTTCCCGGCTTATTCGTTTTACGTCCATTATCCAAATTTCAGATCAGACAAATAGAAAATAACTTTCGTAATCTATAGTATTTTACGTACTTCAACAATGAATACGATTAGACTTAAAGAAAGGTTAACAAAAACTTCTAAACTATGCCAAAACACTTTTGGGACATGGGGCTATCCCAAATGTGTACTTCCTTAGTTTAGAAGTTTCTGTTAAGACGTTTTTCAAATTAACTGTATTCATTATTGAAGTGCCTAACAAACTATAGATTGTTAAAGTTATTTTATATGCATCTACACTCATAGTTGAATACTTAACGGCGGGGAAATGGCGGGAAAACCTGCTTGGATTAACCATTAAATGAATGTCATCTTGAAAGTTTGTACGTAAAGAGAAACAACGATGTTTTAGTTTTTAGTCGTCACGTCTGAAAGAAGCGTTTCTAAACAATCACTATTCAAGGCGCAGTTATGTGTGAGTAAATTAATCAATTAGATAATCTTTAGGGAATACGAAAAAGCACTCAAAGTGCTATTAAGATAAAATCCTAGCATTCATCTGATGAAACAGGAGAACACTGTACTGAAACCATTGCTAATGTACATTAACTTGGGAACTCGTTGTTTTAATATAAATCATTATAAACTTTATGTCGGCTATGCTGGTATTTTTTTCATTGATATAATCATATTATTCATTATGTTAATAGATGTCAGAAGAGCAATTGAAATCGTCTTTGACTTTGTCATTCTTATCCTGTAGCCTAGTTAAACGAAATCATTTCCTTTAAGCATATTCTAACTTGGAAATCTAGTGCGTTAATTTGATTGTACAACATGTAATTAAAGTGGCAATTTATCTACTTTTCCTACGATTTGTAGAAATGAATTGAAGAGCAATGATCTTATTATAACGATCGTTTTAAACGTTCTTTACTCTCGTGGAAATTCACTTTTATGCTTATGCAGTAGTTGATAAATAATAAATTAGTTCTAAGAAGAAAAAAATATTTCCAAGAAATTTTCTCGTGCATAAATGAGAGCTTGAAATGAGTCATAAATGTTATTTTCCAACATACAAAGAAACCAATTCACGTTTTCTTTTACAAAAACAATAGTAGTCGATTCTGATTTCTTGTGAGAGCCACACGAAAAACCTTCTAAATTCCATGTTTTCATGAATTTCATTACATTTCTTATATAATCTGTTAATAATTGTGTGATCAGATTATATCATAAATGTAATGAAATTGCAAAAATTATGGAATTTGTAATTTTTGTTTTACTATATTAAGAAAGTAAAAGTGAATATCGCATTTTCGGTAAAGTTCATAAATAACAACACGCTCAGTCATATCTCTGTGAATCCCGTAATTTTAATGAAAACGGCTTTTTCAAAAGAATTTTTTAAATCAAATTTTCAATATCGAATCATATTATTTCAAATTATAGTGTTGAAAATTCGAAAGCAAACTTTCCACCAGCTAGTAACAAACTATCATAACGACGCATTTGCTTCACGCACCACATGCCAAAACTTCCCTAATTATTGTGGGTAGCAATCATGTGAATTCTAGGGGTAAAGCCTTAATACGTTACTCCTGAGTGTTAAGTGATCTAGTGAGGAAGCGATAATCGTTGAAAGTGGAGTAATACTACATACTGAACCACTTACTCTTCTTTCTAAATCCAAGGCCCACTTACTATAATACATAAACTTGTCGAAAAGTTCAAAATGATCTTAACGTACTTTTTGAAATTGTTTAAACCTAATCTAAGGAAGTTTCCTCCTATTAGTTAAACAAATTCAGAAGTGACCAACATAAAATCATTCCTTGATGTATTATTTCCACTCAGAAATCCATCCAATACCCAGTGAACGTACTATTTACAGTCTCGTTATTATGACCTTTCCTCCCCAATGCAAATGTAACTCATTCATACCGAATCGCACACTGTGCTTATGAGGCTCATTCATCGCAGGCATATTCATCCGTGAATGAAGTAACAGCCTGTGCCATGGACAAGCTATGTGACTAGAGAAATCCAATCCCATTGGCTAAATGAACATATAGTGAGTAGTAATGAATGAAGATTCTACGTTTCGAAATATGGTCGAAGGTCACAAATGAAGGAGGGGGCGTATAATAAAGGGATCGACATAGAATACGAATGTAATGTTCATTACAAGGCATAGACGTGATAGATGTAGATAACTACTTATACTAAATAAGGAAAAAGAGAAAAAAAAATGTTATCGATTTAGCCTTAATTTTAGAATATTAAGAAAAAGTCTGAATCACATAAGTTAATAATTGAGTCATGAATTATGTCAGTTAGGTGCTTAATACAATCGTTAAATGATTTAAAATCCCCTGTTAGTTCTTTTTAGTTTGAGTTAAGTACGTGTGTAAATTCTTTATTGCCACATATTTAGGTTCTGATTTGCAGAATCTTGACTCCGCGAATGCTTGAATAAACGCACAAGTTACATTTTCTCATGAATAGTTTTAAGACTCGAGTCCAGGACTTAAGTCCTACTATTTATCTTCTAAACAATGGAGATCATTATGAAACACATTACAACGGATAAAATAAGGTTGATTACACATTCATGTTTGTTTTTATGAGTTTTATTTCACGAAGTACTACACACGAAATAATGAATGTTAATTAAGGAACATAAATTGAAAATTTTAGTCATAATATAACAATGTTCGATGTATGTTCCTCTGACGGCTTGGTCCACACACGTTGTAGCTTTTCCCCCCTTGATGGTTATTAAAGTAGCGGTTTTACCTTTCTTTTACAAAATAAAGGAAGAAAGAAACCTTCCAAATTCCATAAATTTAACTGACTTTCACTACATTTCTGATATAATATGTTCACACACTTATTATGTGAACATATTATTTCATAAGTGTATTCAACATATTTAATTTTGAAGGGTTTTTACTTGTTCTCATAAAATATCAGAATTGATGGCAACAATCTTCAATCAAAAGATACGTAAACAGTTAGTTTGACATTGTAATATTTTGATCTTCAATATTCAAGGTCAAAAGGGATAAATAGGATATACAATAATTAACAATTATGAATATTAAATCAAAACAGTGAAATGGCAAAACGAGATAAATAGTAGAAGAAAAACAAGCTGTGGACATGAACTTTTCAGCTGTGCGCACAGAAAAAAAAGATAGCTGAGTACAAATTTTCGAAAGATACATCCTTGGAGTTATTAATAGAATAGAGAGAGCTTTCATGACGTCACATGAAGCCAAATGCACGGTTCTGTGACGGTCATACAGTGTAGCCACCATTGGAATAAATCTATACCGAGTACTGTGAGCCAGCCGGTGACCTTTTGGAAACGCACATTCCTGCCGTGTGACTACAATGCAGAATACAACACAACATCTGGGAGATTTTAAAACATTTTCAATTGACAATTTTCTGAGAAACAGCTGTTCTTTTGAAGAACAATGGCTATTTTTAAGGTTTCTTCTGACATGCGCACTTCTCATTAATCACTTTATTTCTACATAAGAAAGAATGAGAAGATAATACTCGGGATAGAGGGCCTCTAAATATTGGGAAAGTCAATAAGGTTAAAGTGCTTCGTCGCTTTCGTGTCTTGACTTTACACCACTCAGTCAAGACACAGATAAGTAGTCAAAGTAGTAATTACCACGGCATATAAACTTACTCACTTTGTGAATATGCAATTTGGTACACGTTACATCATACAGCGAAAGGAGCGAAATCACTACGGAACATACGCAGAATAGAGTTTGTGCAAGTACAAATAGATTTTGTGCAACAACTTGATAGTCTGCTGAATTAAAATTTGAGATCTCTTTCGATATGCAATTAACACGAACGAGTGCAATCCATAGTTCCTAAATTATGTGCAATACTTTTAAAATCAGCCGAGTAATATACAATGTCCCTGTAAAGTTTTACATGATCATTCTTATAAATATTGAAAGGTATGCCTTGACTCCCTACTTTTATTTATTATTGATTGTTTCATGAATTGAAGACGCCTGGTATGAACGAAAACTGTGAATAAAGGAGCAAGAAAGAATGTAAAGAATGAAAGTTCATATGGTAGGAATGTAATAAACACGCATGTTTGAAGGGATAAATTATATAAAATTATTAAATATCCATAGCGATCCATTGTACATGACATTAGATTTCAATAATAATTTTTAAAGAATCTTCTCTCTTCGAACGTTAATTGAGCCGAAATTATCAATGCATTGTATTTATGTTATGCAGATGCAGTAGTTCAGGTAAGAATAATTGTGACCAGCATTACGCCAAAAGAACTAAGAAATAAAAGAATTATCTTAATTTTTATCAAAACTAGGCAAAGGTTTTACTAAGTACTTAGTAGTCGTAACTCAGTTGCTTGAGGGTTGGCTCCACATTCGGAAGATCCAGGGTCGACTCCACCTACCTTTACTGTAATTCTTTCAGTGTTTTTCCTCAGCCACAGCAGGCTATTACTGGAATAGTATCTTCTAGAGCCTCTCTTACTCCCTTTCAACATCACCTGAAACCCCACTTGATGAGCGACATCTGCCTCAAGGCCTTAGTCGCTGTGTATATCCAAGCAAATCATAATATCTACAACAGAAAGAGCGAACAGGGATATAGTCCAGTAAAGATAGGGTTGAAAAAGGAACAAATTAGTAACAAGCTGAAAATTGGTATGGAAGTAGGGGAATGTGTCAGGAACAACATACTAAAAGTCCCCTAAAATCCCACTGTAGCTTTTCCCGCAATTTTGAAAAATGGCCGCCATTTTTAGACAACGGCAGGGAATTTATGGAAATCGTCACCCTTCACGTTTATGCCTCTAGTCACCGTTCTAATCATCACAAGGCCATGAATCATAAAGGTTGGAAAGCTTGAAAGACAGAGAATCTAAATAAATAACATATATGCCCATCGTGCCCAATTTGTAAAAGAAGAAGAAGAAGAAAAAAATTTTTGATAAAAAAGATATATTTTCAGAAATCGTGGGAAGTTTGCAACACTAACAGTTATCGTACATCAACAAAACCATACCAACGGACGTCTTTGATATTTATCTCAAACACAGCCAACAATGACACTGATCCGT
>JAGDQP010060278.1:0-12231 GCA_022664845.1 Lepisma saccharinum
TCTGCCATAGACGTCATACTCTACTATGAGGTCTATGGCAGAGCTACCTAGCGGGTGGCTTCAAAATCACGTGCTCTGAACAAAAATCCATCAGTTTTAGCGCAGCCAGAAATGGGGAAGCGTGATGAGTCTATCTATTATGAGGTATATGCTTATACCTTACAAACAATATACAAGCATGAAATTACTGGTGAATATTGAAATTATCACAGAAAAATTGACAGCCACCACGACCGGGACTCGAACTGGATCTCCCAGTTGCCGGCTAGGTATGCTACCAATTACACCACCGCGGCTGTTAATTTTTCTGTGATAATTTCAACATTTACCAACACAAGGTTTCTTTCATCTAGAAAAGTATAATGGTTTTCACTGCCTTCCATCGGGCACCAAATTTAACTTCTGGTTCATGTTAAATAATACATAATTATATGAAGTTTTGTTTCAGCGTGAGTAGCCCATTACAAACCTAAAACCAATAAAACCGCCCTCTTGAAAACTTAAAAGCGTTCAAATGAGTAATCCGAATAAGAAACATATATTTATACATGACATGCTTTGCTAATACTAGGGCTGTTCAAAAATGAAACCGAACTTTTTTTTTTAAATAAATAATAATAGCGAAAATAGTAATTTTGATCTCTTAGTTCTCATTCATTGTACTGTTACAGTGCTGAATGAGGGACCCGGTTTGGACGATGCATTTACTGCATGTTTAAAAAATAGTCCAATGGAGGGCGCGCGTGCATTCCCATTTAAGAAAACCTTTTTGTTATTTTTCCGGTATTTTGTACAGAAAGTTTTATTATTATTTAACTGTAAACCTGGAGGGAATAATGTTGTAAATTATTCATTAATAATCAATATTTATTTTTATAAATAATTTATGTACAAGTTCAACGGCCGTCGAAGTTTAATGTAGGCGTCTGTATATACTGGGTGACAGATACCTGGCCATCAGATTAGGTCAGTAAATATATACATTTGTCGCAATAAAGTGAACATCTAATTGAACCATGTGATTTTTATTATTTGCTTTCGTATCATAAGGCAAGCAACTAATTCTCGTATGAGGAGTGGAACTTGCATCGTCGAGTTGCAGTGCGGGCATTGTTCCCCCTCTTTCCTGCAAATTAAACTGTAGACGACCGTTTCTTGCTTAGAGGCACGGAACCTACATTCCTGAACTTTCCACAAACTGTGGGCCGCGGACGACCATATCTCTTCGGAGGTCTGGAACCAGTAGCTCATACCACCTTTCCACAAAATGTGGACCGCGGGCGACCATATATACAGAGGTCTGGAACCAGTGACTCACTTTCCTGTTAGTGTTTCCCAACCTGCGGGCCGCGGGTGACCGATTCTCCACGGAGGCTCGGAACCTGTTGTACGCATATCCTGATTCCTTCCTAGAGGGATAACTTCTCTGGTTGACCGTTTCTCCTCGTGAGGCACGGAACCCAGCGAATGTGGTTTTTCACCTCGACAACCCCGTTGACTTCTCCATCTCCCCGGTGTGTCCTGCTTGCCCACTGCGGTACGGAGGATAGCAGCTGAACAAGACCTGTCTCTCCATTGTGCATACACCGCTCCCAGCGTTTCTTCCAGTTCTGGAACGTCTGCTGGAAATCCAATTTTGAAATGACCTGGAGGTTCTGTAGCGATTTCTCGTGGATGTCCTCTATGGTCTGGAATCTGTTATCTTTGAGGATTGATTTTAATTTAGAGAAGAAGTCTTTTGAGGTGCACATTTCCCTATCAGCAAGACACGTCGAGCCGACGTAGGTTGGCCCTATGCCGGCCCTACGAGTCTTGCTGATAGGGTTCTCGTAATCATTGCATGACGTTAACGTAGAATGTTTCCTGTGGAACCACGTGACACAGTCTCCTAGTGAATCCTCTACAATTCAAAGAAAACGATTAGCATTAATATAGCATGTGATTTATTCATTCGTGCTTCTCTGGGTCGTGGTCAAGATTGGCTGCCCCGCTATAATAATTGAAGCTTTGTTTCCACATTGTTCCCGTACACCTACCTTCATCCCAAGCTTTAAGAAATTTGTGTCAGCATTCATATATATTGACAGGATCCTCTATTTGTTCGGCTGTTGCACAAACATAGCAGCAACACAAGCATCTCCAGTTTTTAAAAAATCACAATATCGTGTTCCCCGCGCCTGTACTGATCTTCAGTTCAGCAACAACTTCACGTACGGAAAGACGACGGTTTGCACGGATGAGTTCTCGCACCCTACCAACGCGATCGAAGTTTGCAGATGTGTATGGCCGCCCTGATTTGTCATCATTCTTAATGGAGGTTATTTTTAAATGTCTGTACCATTCGTAACATTATGTTCGACTTAAACATTCACTTTTAAAGGAAACACTGGGATTTTATGGTGAAATTACTGGCAATCGGGGACGCCAACTTTTTCCGTAAAGGTTAGGTAACCAACCGTATTTATAGCAAATGTATATAGAAGGTACTGCTGCTCCTAGATTCATTTACTGTAAAATACAGCTACGGGGATAAAGTAGGAACAATTCCGGTATTATTACCGGAAATTTGAACTGAATTTTTAAGTGTGTTCCTCACTATAAGCTTCATGGACTTCATGACACATGTCGAAGGTCTCTGTGATAGTTTTGTACAATTTCACCCTGAATTTTCACATAGTCACTGCACTTCCAGTTACGTCATGGTCGGGTAATTACCGAATGCCTGAAAAAAGGACAAAAACAGCACGCGACCTTGCAGGTAAATAAATCAACGATAGTAACAGGAATACGGTGGGTGGTTGAATCTGCGAACAGCAGAGTTAAGCAGTGGAAGGCTCTCGATCATGTAATATCCAATACACAAGTAGGTAATATAGATTACGTCCGTATCGTGTTCCATTTGCAACGTCTATCGGCCTGCACTTGTGAGAGACACGTCTACAGTTGAATATATCGCAAGAAAAAAGCAGTTACTTGAGCAGAAAACTAATAGTTTACAAGAAAATGTCAATAATGAACGGTGGGATAGACAGAAAAGCACAAAATGTGGTTTGAATATTATAAGAACTTTCAGACATATGATGGTTTATTTAGCTGGATTTCAAATATATACTTCCACGTAAAGTACTCAACTTTAGAGTATAAAATGTTTCTTTTAACCATCAGCTACAAAATGATTTTTGAATATGTTTTTCTACAGGACATGGAGATTATTTGAGCGAAGTATCGCTTTGTAACTAGTGGGGGCTGATGGTTAAACAACAGAAAGTTTTTTGGGAAAGGTGCATTTTTTGTAAGAAAAATTGAACGTTTACATAAGAAAGTCAATCTCCAAAACAGTTACAGATATGACATTTTGGTTTACGCTGTAACATGCTCATCATATTAGTACTTTTAGGGTTACCACCTTTTCATTTCCGGATTCCCGGACAGATTTGTAAATCTATATACGGAGCGCCTGGGATAGACTTTTTAGATAATACCCTTTTGCCTGGTGCTCCCCCTTCGTAAACCCTGCATGCTTCATGCTCCCCTCATTCGTTTGGGGACATATGTGTTTTTCGTGCGTTACCCCTTTTGCGATTTTAAATGTAACAATGAACAGTTATTTCTCGAATCTAACATCATCATCATTATCATCTTCATATTATTATTACATTATTCTCCTTAATTTATATTCATTTCCAGCACGATTTTTCCATACCAATTTATTTTCGTTTATAAGCTTTGTTCTTAATCAACCCCCTTTTTTCTGAAGAGTTATTTTGTGCTTATTTACTTTAAGATCTCTTTCTACATTACAACATTTGTAAGATATCAAAGTTAAATAACTAGGAGAAACAACGTAATTTAGTACACATTCTTGGCTCCTTGTTTATCAGTTAGAAATTGTTTAATTTCGCTTTTATATTTTCTTCTGCTTCTCCCCTAACAGTTTTTTAAACGTTTTTGAGACTTTGTGTGAAAATCTCAGTGCTGAACATAAGTTCGATGGCCCTCAAAAAGTAATATGTTAAATAGGCTGTATGAGCTTAAATCAGATGTGGAAATTTTTTTTTCCTAAGTGTAGGGAGAGACAAACTTTATAATTGCTTTACTGATGACACATTATATTCGTATCACGCAGACTTTTTTGAAACATTAAAAAAAATCTCAATCTCAAACTGCAAAGAAGAAACTCGAACATACTGACTTCTTATGACGCGATAAAAGCTTTCGTGGAAAAGATCTTGCTATGGAAACGACGTCTGAAACTCTGAACACTTCCACATCCAATTTTTCATCATTTCCTCGATTAAATGAACTTCTTGACAATAACAAACGCGGTGTAACAGAATGGTGGTACAATATCAATACACATTTGGACCTACTTGATGATGAATTCAAGCTATATTTTCCAGATTTATGTGCAGAAGACTGGCAGTGCAACTTAGCAAGAACACCTTTCACCATCGATGTGGATTTAGTTATCCAGCTGAGATTGAAGAGGAAGCAATCGATTTGAAGTGTGATTCAGGTGCAAAAGAACGGTTTCAATCTTCAGATCTTTGGAAGAATTTTGGGTTAATTTCCTGCCTCTCTACGCAAGGGTGCCAAAAGTAACTTTAGAAGTATTTGTTCAGTTTTCGTCAACTTACCTCTGTGAATCGGGATTTTCAACGTTTGCTACAATAAAATCAAAACATTGCAACCGCCTAGAAGTGGAAAGTGATCTCAGGTGTGCTTTGTCGAACTTATCACCAAACATCAAGAAGCTTGTGAAGGAAAAGCAATGCCAGCCATCACGCTGAGTTTTTATCCTTTGCATTATTCGATTTTATGTTAATTATTTGCTTTGTAGAATTGAATAGTTTATTTTAGAAATGGCGCGTCAAATTTTAAAAATTTTACAGGAGACTCAAAAAGTATTTAAATTAAAGAATTAATAATTTAGTAAATTTTTTTGTATTTCATTTTTACTAAAATGCACTTTATACAGGAGTGTCAGGTTTTTAAATTGAAAAGGGTGGTTTCTTTGGGTCTTTTTTGTCGTGGATATCTGTCCTCTCTAAAGTAAACGATCCAATTATTGTTTAAGTAACATATAGAAATATTTGCCTTTCTTTTGTGTTTTGATACAGAAACTACATTTTGCGTTCAGGTGTATAAGAGCTTTCATTATGATAATTTCAATTTCATCTGTGCTGATTAACAGTTACTCTCATTTGTATAGGAAAGACCTGTAACGTATATGAAGTTTGCTTAAGTTAAATTTTATTAAGTGGTCCTCTTCAAAAAGTGATGCTTTTTTATAATATCACAATTTATTTTTCTGACAGTCGCTTGTGCCCCCTTGTTGGCTTTTCACCACCCCCCAGGTTGGGAACCACTGCCTTAGATGGTCTTTCAGTATGTCTTGATGTAGAGACGTAATATATATATATATAAATGCGGCCCATAATAACTGCAAGGTACTGAGTAGGGGCTGGAATATTAGTCGGTGTACAAAAAGTGTACTTTTTTTTATTCAATCAACAAAAGTCACTTTTGTCTTGTAATGAAACACTGCCCAGTTGTAGCGTCACCTCAAACACCGCAGCGGGACTAAACCAGGGGTGTATTTAGGGGTTCTGGATCGCCCCGAAATTATTATGATTATTATTTTGTAAAAACCATATCATTTTGCTTATTTTACCAAAATTAATTAATTTCGTGGCGGTCAAGACCCCCTAAATATGTTCCTGGCGAGAAGTACTGCGGTATTGGAGGTGACGCTACAACTCGGTAGTACTTTCATTCCAGGCCGAAAGTGAAGCAGAAGTGACAAGTGACTTATCTTGATTGAATAAAAAAATACGCTTTTTGTAGACTTCGACCAATATTCCAACCCCTATCTCGGTACCTTGCAGTGAATATGGGCAGCTATTCTTTGTATATTAGCTCTCCATAGGACGTAGATTCTCCTAGCAAAATTAGAGGGTAAGTTTTGATATGGTCTCATTGATGGTCTCCTTGTTAGTTTGGTTGTCGTACGATAGATAGTACCATCAGGGCAGTCTATGAAAATGGCGTGACATAGAGGTATGTTGTTGAATTTTTCACTGTCAAACAAATTGCACCCAATAACATCCATAGACGCTTGTTAAAGGCGTAGGGAGACGATACAGTGGATGTGAGCACAGTTAGACGTGTGTGGTGGTTTCAACGGTGTCAAAAATAACATAGGGCAAAAAGTTGGTAACTTTGATGAAAATACTTCTATTTAATTTTATTGAATTTTGTATGCTGAATTCAAGTCCAATATCTAAAGTTTTCTATCACATACAATTTTTGCGTTATATTGCTCTTAATTATCAAAAATATGTGATTTTCTTGATCTTCGTGTTGCGGTTTGGCAATATAGGAAACAAAAAATGGATAAGCAGACACTTATATAATCTCGTTTTAACTGTGAGTGATTCAAAATATCAGCAGATTCTCATTGCCTAAAATGGACTCAGCTCGTTGGTGTTCTTGTGCCCCACCCCCGTTACCCTTCGTGGATCCTTGAAACATTTTCTTGTCTTTTGACATAAAGCTAGATTTGATGACATCTGTAAAAGAAGAGAAGAAGGAAGGTGAGAGATTGAAACGGCTGAGGGGAAGAGTTCCCAAATCTAACTGATGCTAAGTTAAAAGATGGATTCTTGTGGCAAAGAAATAACAAAAGCGCTGCATATTTCGCATCCTTACTTTCATGCAAGACTTTTATAGCATGAAAAAATGTCTTATATGTGAAAAAGTTTTGTTGGAAATGGAAAGGAAGGAACACCACGAGGTTCTGATGAGATATAGGTGACGGACATACAGAGAATAGCTATCAAGACATCTTGGAACAAAGATATCAGAGAAGAGGAGACTGATGTTTTCTCCGGAAGACAAACTTCACAAAGCAAAACATAGGCACAGAGTAACACTTTTTTCTTCTTGAAAGTTCTAAAGAAAATATTACTCATGGTTTGTTTTAAAATTGAGTTTCATTTGTTCCTGTAGGATTTTGATCACTGTAATGCTATGCATGATAGCCTGTGTTATGATTCAAACTGTGTCAAACATTCATAAAATCAAGACAACATGAATAGTCAATTTTATTCTATATACGAAACGGTAAAAGTTGTCATAACACAAAACGCTTACATCCTACAATTTTCGTATAGCTATATTTGAGATCAACACTCCCTAGTAGTAATGAATGATGGAAATTCTTTACGTTACTGAAAAAAGTGTAATGTTCACGATAAACCACGTCTTGGGCGTACCTGTTCAGCTGTCCCTCCTGATAATGAGGACCGCATCGATCACCTCATCCGTAATGATCAGCGAATTACAACAAGGGAAATATGAACACGGCTTAATGTTGGCTGTAAAACATTTGAAATGATGTTGGTAATGCTGGGTTATCGCAAAGTTTGTTCTAGGTGGGTCCCGCAGATGTTTACACAGGACCAGAAATGAATCGAATGCAAGTCTGTTAGGTCCTGCTGCACTAATTTCAGGTTGAAAGTGACAATTTCCTGGACAGCATCGTTACCGGGGCTGAGACGCGGTGTCACCATTACGTCCCGGAATCCAAAGACAGTCCATGGAGTAACGACATGCGAATTGCATACCAAAGAAAAAGGTTCAAGACACAGCTATTGACTTGAAAAGTGATGTGCATAGTCTTTTGGAATATGCAGGGTGTGAATTTTTTTAATGTCCTGGAGCCTGGAGAAACTTTCAATTCTGAACGCTACAAGAAAACATTGACGAAGCTAAAAGCTCGAATTTCCAGAGTCAGACATTTCAAGTACCATTTTAGCGACCACCAATCATATTGTCAAATTTGGCTGGATTGTCCTACCACATCCACCGTATATCCCGATTAAGCACCTTCAGACTTTCATCAATTTGGACCTCTGAAAGATGGATTACGTGGGTAACATTTTTAAAACAAGGATGCTGTCAGCGTAACTGTAAGACAGTGGTTTGTATCTGCTGGTACTGATTTTTACGAGCGCGGCATACAGGCTCTTGTTCATCGCTGACAAACTGCATTAAGAATGGTAGTGACTATGTGGAAATATAACTCTATGTAGCTGAAATTTTTCCTTTTTTACTGTGTTATTATGCTTCATGTAGCTACTGTTGTTTTGATGGAAATAAATAGAAGGCATTACTTTCGGAATGCCTTTTATACATTCGCTATTACCTATATTTTATTAACTAATGATGTAGTCTAAATCAGCTCTTACTTATCTGTATGATAACCTACAGATTTTTTAAATGAACATGCAACCCTACCCATATCAACAATTTATTGTAAATTATTTCAAAGCAAGTTAATTCACAATCAACCACAAACGGTACCTCGTGTACTGCAGGTATAATGGCCAGTTATAAAACTAAATTTGGAGATATGATAAAATGTCACTGTCAAGGATTTCTCACGAAATAAAGAACTAAGGTTTCTAGTAGAAAGTGAATTCCCGGACATTTAATTTTCTACTCCGGACAATTCCCTTGATTCCCGGACTGTCCGGGTAAATCCCGGACGGGTGGTAACCCTAAGTACTTTCCAATCGAAATTGGATTTGAAGGTTAAGTCATTCTGGAGCTTTCAGAATTTATTTTGAACAACACTATAAAAATTAGAATCCGAAGTGGTCATTCTTGGACACGCTTTCCATGGTAACTGGACGTGGTATGGACATAGGATTTGGATTATTGGAACTCTCATATGGTCTAATTATTACGTGCAAAATTTTATTAGAATCGGTTAAGGGGCAGAAAACGGCTCTTATGCGCAGTAATCCTTTTTGCTACATTGGAGGATATCTCCATATTATGAACTTATTGCTTGACAGAACATTCTTTAAAATACACTTTTCTCTACTTTACTACTGTACAGTTTCACAAATGTAAAAATTAAAATAATAAGAAATACTCATGTGAAACTTAAAATAATCTCTCGAATGTTTTATTTTTCTTCCTTTCATTCAGCATTCCCACCGCGCATAAGATTTGAGGTGAGGGGAAGTAAAGGCGTTCCAACGTGTGTCTGACCACCCCCACCTTACTCCATGCTATTGGTCAAGAATATGTGGAGCACTACCTCCACATCTCCCATGCCCCGTTCACGGTGTGTACGCAGCGCACAGGGGATATTTTTACCTATATTAAAGAATACGTAAACAGTTGATACTGTTGTGCGTTGACTCAGCGACCTTGTGTTTCGTTCGCCTTTTCGAAAGCCTCCTAGTAAAGTATATCGTCAGTAAACGTTAAGGAGGTGGTAAGGTGTATGAATAATTCTAGAACAAATTTATTCATATTTTAGGTTCCATGATAGCGATACTATAGAAAAAAGCAACTTATAACCCCGTTCAGTCTGTGTGTCCGTCAGTCTCCAGAAGTTAAATCTCAGGAACCACAAAGTGTAGAGAGGTGTTTGAAGCGTTGTTGAAAAGTTATTGGCTATGCCAGTGTCGCAGGAACAATCTTGATTGCTGCGGTAGGTCAGTGATTTGAGTTCAAAATTTTAAATTACTTCCATTTTGTTAGACATATCTACACCAAATTTGGCATAAACATTGTTGGATTCAATAATAATAATAATAATAAAATGTGGGCGTCACCATCCCGAAGCACCCTAGTTGTTAGTGTTGCTAACCCATTTTCTACAAATTCAATTTTTCAAATTGCTTTCATTACGTTAGACGTAGCAACACCAAAACTAGCATACATTTTATTAGAAGCAATAGAAAAATACTGTGGGAGTTCCGTCCCCAAGCACCCGTTATAATGTTGCTAACACTTGTCCAAATGTATATCTTCTGAACCACAAGGTGTAGAGATGTGGTTGTTGTATCATTGAAGTCTTGGCTTGAATAACTCAGAGCTACACGAACCGTTATTATCAGACACCGCGGTTGTCAGTGTTGCCAACTATTTTAAAATTCAACATTCATTTTTCAATTTGCTTCCATATTGCTCACCAAACTTGAAATAAATATTATTGAACACAATAGAAAAGTACTGTGGGGTTTCCCGTCCTCTAGTTGTCAGTGCTACCAACCTATTTTATAAAAAATGAATGTTTGTGGGCCTAAGATGTTATCAAATAACCGGAACCTTCGCAATTGTTAGTAGATGCAGAATTATAATAGCAAAGAACAAATTTTGACCAGTCTGTTCAGTTTTAAACTTCTCTGAGCTAAATTATAAGCTTAATTGAGAGATGTTAAATATATTCGTATGTGCTATTCACTCATAGTCCTTGTCGTTGTAATAGTCACCGCCTTCTAGAACCTTCCTAACAATCTTCTTACACAATCCACACCCACTATTTCGATTGATATAACCACTTTCGGGGTTACCTTCTTAAAAAGAAAAAAGTTCTCGCAATTGAAATATATTGATAGGAACACTGCTGATATGATATTGCACCAAGATGACCGAAAAAGAAAATTTCAATGAAAAATTACACTCAGGATTTGGCGTCGTAGTGACGCATCGAATTTTTTTTACCAAATCATTTGGCGCATTCAACGGACTAAGGCGATATCCGATATATAAGGAGATAAGAGTTGAATCTTATTGGTTTGCCTATAGGTAGCAACCAATAGGATTAGAATGCTCTCTCAGCGCTTAGTGCTACCTTAGTCTCGTGAATGCGCCCATTGTGACCAATCTTCTTACTGATATATCAGGCGGTTTGCCAGGTATCTAGAATGTCAATATGGGACAGGTCATGATAATCAAATTCCAGAAAGGAGTACTGCGCATAAGGGCCTGAGGGGCAGAAAAATGGCGGAATATTCCGGAAGTTTCGTACTACAATATCCTTTAAATATTTTCAGAAGTATATCCCAGGACCATTCTCCGATCCCAAATATTCCGGAATATTCTGCGCATATTGGTGATCTAAACGAAATGTTCCTGGGTACAAGATTGACATTTAAAAAATCCCTTTCGGTAGGCCTACAGGCTGAGGTAGATCTCGAAGTTTTTTTTTTTATTTTCAAAAATTCAAGTCTCGCCTTATATGAGAGCTATCGAGAAACTATGTATTGTCTTGTAGATTATTCATCAAGAGCTGTTCAACGATACCTCACAAGACACACACACATATATATACTCGCTTTGTTTCGCTTGGAGCGCTGCCCCCAGATCCCCGTAGGGGGTTCACCCCCAACTTCAGTGCTTTTGAGAGGATGCGCCTCCTTTATCTTAACCAAAATCTCACTGCAGCACTACACCACCATGGTAATCATCTGCACCCTCCCACGGGGGGGATGTGCCCCCAAAAGGAAGGTTTGCCCCATTTATTCTAACCTACTCTTGGTCATACACCTTCAAAGAAAATTTCGTTTCTCTACCTTCAATGATTTGGAAATTGGGTTTTTGGTGCGGCCATTTTGGATCCAAGTTGACGACTTTCTGAAAGTTTTCTTATATTGTCGTGACATACTTGTGATGGTACAACTTCAAGTAAAATTTCATTTATCCACCTCAAACGGTGTGCAAAATGGGATTTTGGGCGGTCATTTCGGATCCAAGATGGCGACTTTTCCCAAATGTTGTAATGTTTCCCTAAACTACTCGTCATAATGCACCTTTATGTCAAATTTCGTATCTCTAGCTCAAACGGTGTGGAAAATGTTTTTATAGGTCCGCCATTTTGGATCCAAGATGGCGTCTTTGAACTCATTAGGCAACATTTTCGTAATCAAAAAGTGATGTTGTACCTTTATGCCAAATTTGATTTAAATAGCCCCAGCTGTTTAGGCTGTGTATTCTATACAACAATGGGTTCGGCGGCCATTTTGGATCCAAGATGGCTACCGATTTTGCTCATTAACGAACTTAACCGAGCTATTAAGCCTAGAAACAACATATAAAAATTTGGTTCAAATATCTTCAAAATTATGGCCGCTAGCGTGTTAATATATATATATATATATATATATATATATATATATATATTGTTGCTATATATATATATATATTGGGCTCAAAAATTTCGGTGTTGAGCAGCATCGTGAGGACAATTGGGGAGCTGCTGTGAATAAAATACAGTGGCGATCACAGTGAGAGCTTCGGCTCTCCTCTCCCAACCCGTCTGGTCAGCGTGGGAGCAGTAGACCAACTCCTGCCTTCGGGGAGAATCCTCATCCACTAGTGGATTGAATATGGCTGTGATTTATTATTATTATTATATATATATATATA
>JAGDQP010060280.1:0-11508 GCA_022664845.1 Lepisma saccharinum
TTAAATTTTAAAAACAGCTTTTTCTCGTAAGTTGAAAAATGGCACATTGTGCCTTATTTACTTCAAGCCTTCATTTGTCCCCCAGAAATTATTACGAATATGGATATTTGGGTAAGGACATTTATTATAGAGCGTTTTCATTCACGACCATTAAAATTATTGACGTACTTTGTTTAATAAGTGAGATATGACCGACTCCTTGTTATGTTTTCCGTGCCCCCCCCCCCCCCATGCTGTTGAGCATCCCCGGAAGAATCGACTTGGACTTGGTTTTTCATACTCACTAAGGTTTCCACTATGAAAATCAAATGTCAGAATCTCTGACTCTTTCAGTGCATATTCAACATAAACTAGCGCCTTCACCAATAGCCGCTCTAGCATTCTTCCAGGAGATAAGGAAGACGATTATCTTTGAAAGCCTCTTATCTGATAATAAATTCTATTTATGAGGTTTTTACCTTGCTTAAATTGAGGTCTACGATACGAATATTAATATCCTATTTTCAAAACAATTAGAAAAAGCAGGTTTTGCAACCACAACACTCACATATTTACTTAACCCAAGTCGGTATTCATTCTCAAATAACGTAAAACTACAAAATAGCACGAATTGAAAGAAAGGTAAGAAAATTCGCGTAAGACCTATCGGGATCTATTTAAACTCAGTTCATTCCACTATCCGAATAATTTCGTTAGGTATATCCGCACCAGTAAGAGATATTCACGTACCTTCAAATAACCCACAAGAACCTGCAAATCTGAAGACTTACTTCCCTATTACAAACAACATGTGGTAAGTAGATTCTAGCTTAATACTCATTTTGAGCCAAAGATGACTAAAGGTCATAAATAGAACTCAATTTTAACTGAATATTCTGTCAATGAGATAGAGAAATCGAATGAATTCAGTTAATCTCGTAGAAGTTTAGAACAATCGACGGAGAAAGAAATTTAGATTTTAGAATGGTTCTCCCGATGCAGTAGAAACACAGACTCTCTCAACTGTGGGTCGTTCCACTAGGGCTTTTAACTCATTCCGAGAATTAAACTTCCATTTCTGTACTTTAATATTTCGGAATTTTCCTTAGTCCATACTGTAGTTAATACCATCGCATTAAAGAGATTGAATGGCTACGAAACTTAAAATACTTTCATATAGTTGAGTCTTAAAAGAAAGATGAAATGACGAACGTGGTCTACACTAATTCGGAGTTTTATGAAGGATGTCAGTGTTCATCACAGACGAGGCCGAACTACTGCTTTTTTTTTCTTCAGTATTCACTCAGGATTTGAAGGGTAGGAAATGTTTCCCTGTAAATGAAAAGAAAAACCACGACGTTCATTCTCTCCAGCTTACATCCACTTGAGTTCCTTTCCATCTAGGCAGCCGCTGTCTTTTATGGTACGACATCTCTTTTCCGCGAAAGCTTTCGAGATTGTGTCCACCGGAGCAGAAGGAAAGAAGGATGAGAAAAGAAACAGCTGTTAGCAAGTGGCGGGACGATGCCAGAGGAAAGCTCCTCTAGATTGATGCATGCTATTCTGCCACTGTCACATCCCTCTCTGCCATCACACACTGCAACTGCTGACTGTTCCTGATATCGTTCATTAATCTCAGTGCCGTCATGAACAAACATTTTCCTCCCAGCCGCGTTGTTTGTATGAGCTGTTCATGTTGCTGTATTGAAAGATGCATCAAATGAACGTGGGACAGTAAACGGGGTATTCCTCATTAGCTCAAAGAGCTATTGAATAGCTAGCTAGCAGCTACCTTTACAGAGAAATATGGCGCATTACCTGATAAACAATAGTGCTTGATGTTTATACGAATCCGAGAAGGAATAATTCTGAATTAACATGCTTTGACTTGTATGTAAACGCAGCTTGTTACCTATACGCTCGTGTATCACGTGTTTACTACACCTATCGAGCTGCCTGTTGCAGGACCATTCACTTGGTCATTAAGCCTCAAGGTTTTCTAGAATTTCTATGTGCAACATTCAATGGAAGTTTCTAGTAATAATTCCCCTCCTCCATTTTCCGTTCAATAGCTAGGAAAGTAACTAATTAGGTTTACGTAGAAAGATGATCTACCTGTCAGTGAGGAAATGAAATACTTCATCATGTCGGGAAACGAAGATAAAGGGATAGGGAAATGTCAGGAGAAAACTTCTACAGTATATTACATAGAATCACTTACAATAAAATAAAATAGTATCTAGAGAGGACTATCCAAAGGTATGAATCATTGTATATATTTGCATAATTTCAAACTATAATAGGAAACCATTCATCGTTAAGTCATTAAAATGTATTATAGAAGGTATTTTCATATTATCGCTTCCTTGTTTTGGGCTTAGCCACAGATGCCTAAAGATAATAAAATAGAAGAAAAATCAAATTTCTTTGTTTTAATAAGGAAGCTCTTCCAGCCAGTCACATGATCCTCACAAATGATCTTGACGAAGAAATATTTTGCTTGTCCTTGCTACCTTTGTTTTTGTTCTTTTTGCTTATTTTCTTTACTTACTCTCTTTTTCCCTTTATGTATACTTTACCTGCGAACAGCCCTATCATTAATCTATTGTATTGGTTGTAGTCTATTTATTCACTGAACTTAGCTACTGTTTAAGTAATTAGAATATCAATGAAAATGAACCGTAATTGGTCATTGGCTTGTTTTGTTCTAACAAAATAAAACATACATCATATACCAGAACAAAAGTAATGTAAGCAAGATATACGAAAATTTCAAGTTCCTTCTCGGATTTGTTTACGATTTCGTATTTGTTTTATTCAGTTCGGTAACTGGGAGTGATATTTAATATAATATTTCATTTAATAGTGGTATTTCATTTATTAGGGATATTTAATAGTGATATTTCATTTAATAGAAGGTTTCTTATTCATACGAACGAGATTAAAACTGCATACACTTATTTCGATTTAACATGAGCGAAATTTAGCGGATTCAGTCCCCAGCAACAAATATGCGGTTCACGATCAGCATTAAATTCAATCAATTCAATTCATGACATAACGTCATTTCTTGGTATGTAATCGGTATAAAAATCGAAACTGACCAGAGTCCAACAATTTCCTTTCCATATCAAGATTACAGGAAAATGCAGGTTTCAATTACGATTAGACAGAAAAAACGATCGTTTAGTGTTGATAAATGAGAAGACGATAAAAATGGCAAGACATAAGAACAATAACTACAAACTGGTTCCTTCATGACTACAGGATGTTTGGTTAAAGACTCATGCCACTTTCTTGAAGAAGTGCTTATTTATTCTGTTGGGGGCGCGGGTTCTGTTGTGTGTCCAATAGAAACTATCCATTTTAGCAAAAGTGACAGTTTCTTCAACATAACGTCAATTTTACTGAAAGCGACATTTGATAATCATCCAGATAGCAGAGCTTCCTGTTATCTTTTCGTGAGTAGTTGTTCAAATATCTGAAAATATCATTCAAACTTTCAGAGATAACTAATGTAAAGTATTGTATTCATTTGTAGTATTAGTAAGACGAAAATTCAGTCGCGGGAGGAATATATTTGCATGGCAGTAACAAGTCTGTAAAAGAAACCATGCTAATTCAAAATTCTGGACATTTTCCAAACTTTGTTAGCTAAAATAATAAAATATGTATCTGAACATTTCCGAACTTTTTGGACAAGAGGAGTTTACTAGAAATCAACATTGAATGGATTAAACTATAAATAATTTGATGAGGAAATTATTACACTGGTCTATAGACCCTACATGATTTTCTTTTCTGCTGACAGTAAATTTTAACTGATTTTTTTTATAATTTAAGCACGCTGATTCTAGATATGTAAGCAGAAATTACTGTCACGTCAGAAATTTCTACAATTCATTCTTATTTAGTCACATGAGATTCACGCACATATGAATTTGAGTTTGAATTTTTGAATTTAATTTTTAAGCCCTTTAGGCAACTTTGGTTCAGGTCAGACGGATGATGATTAGATGAATTGGTGGACCGAAGAAAGTAAGAGAAAATGGAAGTACCCCGAGAAAACCCAAGCACTCTGTGTTTATCCACCACAAAGCCCACATGTCATGAACAGTAATCGAACCGACAACCCCTAGCGCCAGAGGTGAGCGCTCTAGCAGTGGCCCAGAATTTGAATTTAATTTCTAAATTACTTAACGTATTGCCACAATAATTGAGACTTTATTATTACATGACTACCAGAAGCCACACACGAAATTTCAGCTAAATCCGAGACTATGGGTTACAATTTCCTCGTCCACTGAATGATTTGACATAGAATAAGCTAAAATGTAAAACCCAGAACAGTCAGTACTGAGCTTGAGGGACACTCAGGAGAGAAAGCTCAAATATAAGCCAATTCTAAAAATAATGTACTATTGCATTTGCTTACCTATTTCCGTGTTTTATATTTATAGTTAAAAAATGCATTGAAATTGCATCTACGTGAATGATGGACGTATTCTCATCACAAAAACTCACATAAAATTTCGATGAAAAATATTATTTTTTGTACTTTTTCCTTTTCGCTCAATGTCATCTGAAGCGGAGTGTCTCAATCTTCATGGCTGATTCTTGCAGAGAAAATAGGATTTTTATCTAAGCGGCATTATTTCCGTTGATTCATAAGGCATTGTTAAAGAGGAAAATGGGAGATAATGTCATAGGAGTCATGAGTTATAGGATATATATTCCCTTTGCAAGACTTAATGCTTACATTATCGTTAGAATAGCATTAACATGACTCTGCACTGGCTTCGTTTCCCCGTTATCTGGTTTGCAGAGAAAGCTAGTGAGTCGAGAAGATATACTATTATTCTTCCTTTTTCTTCCGTATAATCATGCCCCAGTAAACCCCAAACAATGTAGCCGAAACACAAACGTAAATGCTAGCGAGAGAAATATAAAAGAACATATTCCACTTTCACTAGTAGTAGTTGCCGGAGAAGCTTTGAAACATTTACATGCAGCGTTCTTATACAGAGAGATCATAGATTTCAAGTATGGAATATGCTAGCTAAAAATAAGTAAAAAGTAATGAACGAAATACGTATAATTGGCTTCGTAATTGAAGGAATTCCTCTTCAAAGTCAAAGAATTGAAAATATCCCTTCATGTGACTGAATTACGCAGCTACAAAGCTGATGTTTTGCTTTCTAAAATCAAATTTGTGCAAAAATACTATTTTTTTTTAAATTACAATTTTTAAATTTAAATTTTAGTATCCTAAAATATAAATTGTTCCATAGTACTACAGACAGCTCAAACTGTGCCTTGACCTTTCAGGTGACTTTCTTTCAATAAAGTGTTGCGTAATCAGGGCAACGACTTCTATTCCAGTTGTTATTACTTCTATGATTGGAAGCCCCTAATTCTTTATTTAAACAGCTGTGAATTGTGCTCGCGATCCTTTATAAACACTGAAACTTCCATGAGTTCACAATGAGGATCGATCCCACGAAAGGGAAGATCGTTAACTACTCGGCTGACCAGGACCTCATTTGGTGAGATTTACCAAGTAATATAGATCAGCTTGGTATTTTGCACTTTAATTTAAAATGTTTATTTACAAGCAAATTGATTTTAAAGTTAGGTTTCGGTCGTGAAATATTTTCTATCATCTTACCGAAGTCTATAAATTTTAAATGTACACTCATCAAACTGTTAGAAACACTATTTTTCACTGCAAACCTGTTCAAAGTCTTAATCCACGGCACACAATAACATAGTGGAGGCACCGGGTAACCGTTACTAGGTTGCAACAGAAAACGGAGTGTAGAGTGACGTAGTTGGTGTTGAACTAACTTTGATAGAGAAGCCTGTATAGTTTTTGGAATTTAAAAACAAAATTGTAAACTTTATTTTGTATGGACCATTCTAGTAACTTCTGACTTCGGCGCATCACGATTACCATGTGAAGACACTGTTGTTAAAATCTACAAACATCCATGCCCCTGAGGGGGATTCGAATCTGCGACTTCGAATCGCTGGCGTAACGCCTCAGACCACACGGCTACCTGGTAGGCTGCTGGAATTTAGGCCTAATGTTTGAATTTTCAAGTACCAAGGTAGTGAATTTATTCATTAGCTTTATTGGGGAGTAGACCTACTAACAGTAATTTTTGTCTTATGTTGAGTGGGTAGAATAAAAATATACGAAAGACGAGTATTTTTTTTTAATATGTATCATAGCACTAGGTAGTTACAATTAAAGTGACAATTCTCGCAGTTGCGCAGTGAAGGTCGGTAATGAGCCTATGACAGTAATACTTAGTAGATATGCTAATGAGACAATGCGGAAGCGCTTTACGCTAAAATATGTTATATTTTTTTTCTCCAGGCGAAACTGTGGCGCTTTATAAACAATCAACACGTGGAACTGGTACAGAATATACCGAAAAGATCATGGACCTTTGCAGGAAAGATCAAATACGTGAGGGATATGCTATGTTAAAAACTTTATTAACACCGCATTTTAACAGCGCCACATTTCCGCCTGGTGGAGAAAATTGGGACTAATTTTTGTCCCAGTTAAAGCCCGGATCACACTGTGAAACAGTCTTGTGATTGTGGCGCCAAGAATTCGTCTGCAGCATAATAGACGTATTATGTCACTCTCTTCTCTGCTTGCCAGTAACTGGTATAGATGACGGAACAGATTAAACATAATACGTTGGAGATAAATCAACAAAATATTGAGGGTGGAGAATGGTTCTGTACTTCATTTTATGGAGTGTCTACACAGTATTGTGTAGAACAAGAGAGTGAGAAAAACCATGTCGCCATGTCTGCTGAACAATGCAAGCTCTTATGTTGAAGTTGTTTCATTGTTTGTTCAGTCTTCACAGTTCACCGTATACACACAGGCTGGCATCGGACAGCTGCGGGTAAAACGCGTTTTATTCTACGAAATGGAAACAACCATTTCGTATTTATGACAATTACAAGCAAAAGAATTGTGAAAAATTATCTAGAAATGAATATATGATGCAAACACAACACCAATAAAAGTTCGATGTGTAATGGGGTTATTTTATGCGGAAGTCAGTGGCTGTTTTCTTCTTGCATATACAGGGTGTCCTGGAAATAATGGTGAAAACTTCACGAGGTGATTACATCGAAACAAGAAAAAAGTTCCTTTGAAAAAAAAATTGTGAAATTGCTTACTTTAGGAGCTACAGGTGCTCAAAGTCACGGCGACATCGTCATAGCTCGACACATAATGATGTAGAAGGTGTCAGCTTAGCAAATCACACCAAAGTAGTACCCAATCCACCTATTTAAGCAATGTTTTGATTGAGGATGTGTCGCATAGACTGGTGTCGCAACCTAAGAATTTCATTGTCAAGGAATGAAATGGTTTAATAAGGAAACATAGGAATCTCCTCTTACAAGTAAACCTACCCATGATTCAAACTGCTTTTTCTACCAAACTTGGTAGAAGAGTGGGGTAAATCAGGAAACCACCAGAAAGCATGAATAAAAGTGCTTTCGTCCATAAAGACGGGCGCAGTGGACAAAAGAATAAGAATAAGTACTTTTAGTGTAAACTAAGTCGGAAAACACACGTTTATTTGTAAAATGTTTGAAATAATGGAAAACAAAAACATATGAATAGATACTGGATAAATCTCCACTCCATTATCTTTAAGAAGGTACGTTTGCCATGGTTGCCATCTTGAATCTTGCTCGATTTTCTAAATGGGAAGGTGCTCATGTAATAAATAAGAATCTGGGCTGGAATGTTACCAGAAATACATTGGTGAAGTCAGTTTTGCCATAAATGTATTTTTGAGAGAGATAATGAGATGTTACGTAAGTATGCGTAGTTGATTGAAACCTTTTCAATGAAAAATCTGCAAATACTCTGTTCTTCTTGAAACAGTGCAAGAAATAAAGACCCAATGCATAAGTATTGAATTGGATTGTAATATACCATTTAGAATATATTCCAAAGGATTGGAATATACCCTTATCTCTCACAATAATAGATTTGTGAAAAAACTCACTTCACAAACTTATTTCTCATAAAAGTTTAGCCCAGAATGAGGTATTACACTACTCCTTCCCATTTAAGAAAATCAATGGAGTTTCAATGTGATGGACTCAAGATGGTGGCCATGAAGAACATACCCTCCAGCAGATAGCACATTCCAACCAGCACCCATTACTGTGTATCTGCCTTCGATTTCTTTCAGAAATTTAAGAACAAAGAAATTTCCACACTTTTTTTTTTATCGCTTCCCATAGACAGAATTGACTTTCATATTATCGATATCTCCCAACGTAATTGCGCTCGAGTGGTCAAAATTTGCATGCGCACACATTTTAATATTCTAATTATAACGGAAGAATAAAATCTAATTCTTTTTTGCCCCATTAGTATGTTTGCTTGTGATTATAAAAACTTTGTAAGTGACAATAGAACGAGATTAAGCAGCTAGACTTCCTCTCGTTTTATTCTTAATTAGATATTCACCTAGAAGTCGCCTAGTCATGATTCAACAAAATTACAGCTATTTATGTTTTACCTTGATGTGGCCACTTTCGAATAGTCGAAGAGAAACTCAGAAGCAACATGTCGACATCGATAACCTTGAACAAAGATCTAATTGCTTGATGGTTTACAAATATAGTTTTCAGTATCAATTTCTTTCGTTCATAGAGGACTTCCTCTCCGTGCTTACGACTGTTTTTGAAATCTGGCCAATATGTGTACCTATTTATTTTAAAGATGACCTTCAACAGAACCTCCGTGGTCATCCAATGACCTTGAACCTACCTACGAGTATGTGTATTTCTTAAGGGCCTCATCGTTCCCACCGTTTTTCAAAATATTTCAAAATCTAACAGGATTATAAAAAAGTTGAGAACATAGTGCACTAGTATTTGCAAATTACTATGAAATCCAATGGGCAGTGATCTAGAAGTCTTCTCCATAGGTGAGTAATGAGACTTCAATTAAGTAATCATGTCAAAATCTTTGAATAGCTACGTATCACTCATCTACGGAGAAAATCTCGAGATCGCTACCCATTGGATTTCATTGTAATTTATAAGTACTAGTGCACTATGTTCTAAAATGTTTGATAGTGCTCTTAGATTTTGAAAATGTTTAAAAGTGGGAGGCACGAATTGATGGTCTGGTGGCTTTGTACGACGTTCTGGAGGCACCGAGCTCAGTGGTAGAGTGTTGTCGAAGATTCGGAAGGTCGTGGGTTAGATCCGAGTGGAAAATCATACTGACTGAGGTTTTTCCATGGGTCTTCCTCAGGCAAATGCTGGGATGGCACTTTCAACATAGACCCTCACCGACACCTTCCAGAATTCTTTCCACTCCAATATCCCAGCCTGAGCCTTAGGTACCTAAAGGCTATAAATATAATTAATTTAAACACTCAGCAGGCTTATCGCTGTCCAAGCATGCATTACGGTGGCCATCTATAATTTTGAAGTAGAGCCAGGCTCACTTATCATCAGTTCTCACTGAAACACGGAAAAAACTTTCCCGTTTATTACTGACAACCAAAGAATTGCGAAAATCATAACGATATGTTTCGTTAGCGTACACTAATTCATGAGACACTAGTGTATCCCACTTCATCACGTTTCCCAGAGCTATCAGGCGCAGAGCACAATTAAATGTTCGACACAAACCTTGATGACTATGGCGCAAGCACTTTCTAAAGAATGAACTTCTACTATAAATTTTGATAAGCTCATCTGAATCCGCTGAAAGGGATAATCGAAGAGTTGAATTTACAGTGTTCTTTTGGCCTGTGTAGAATTTCGTAAATCAACGGTGAGTAATGTGTTCAATAGATTTGTCTTGCAAGTTGGATTAACGTTGTTAGTCACTAATAGCGCAGAATGTCTCAGAGAAGATAAGATAAAACTAATTGTATGGGCGGTCAGAATATCTCAGGTTGAATTCATAATTGTAATTCAGTCTTAATTGTGTGTTCTTTGTGTTTTGCTTTGATCCTCCTTCTCTGACAGGCAACTGTGGGGGTTAAAAGCAAAAGCTGGAATCTCCACTCCAGCAAATTTTACAGGAAATCCAAAACAAAATTTAATGTGGTAAATATCATAGTATATGGGTACATCTTTCCTGTGATCGTACTCATAAAACTAGAACAAATACAAAGAATTTGCGCTTTACTTTCATTTAGCTTCATTACACACTTTAATGTATAAAATTCCATCAGAATCTCGGCTTCCCAAAAAGTGGAGATTGTATCTTTTGCTTTTAATCCCCACAATCAACACCTCACATATACCAGCTCTTAAACAACGATATGGCATATAGGTCTAATAAGTGACTTTTAATATAATTTATTTAACAATCTGCTGGTACATTCGAATTTCGGCCATTTTACACTGCATCTATTTCATAATAAGAGCAAGAAGAAGGATCTTTTAGAAGGAAAAGTCCTTGGAATTTTTTGAAGATACAATCTCAGGATTTGCCTAGTATGACGGAGGAAAAACACGGAGAGACTCAGTCAGGATGGCCAGCACCTACCGCGCACTAGCATTTTTTTTCTGGGCGACTTTTTAATTGCAAAACTAAAACATACTTCTATATCATAATGCGCAATGGCAATTTTTTAAATCGCCGTGATAAGAAATGAAACATGCTCTATTCAGAGCGATGGAACTATCGCTTGCAGAAATACAATACATGTTTTTAAATCTCTCCGCGTGCACTAGCAACATAATTGCTCAATTCGGTGGCTGCAACTTGTATGCTCAGAAAGTAGTAGTTACATGTAATTACACAGTAAGAGGTAATTTAGTAATTAGTGTGTTTTGCAACAAAAGTGTGTAAACGTTCAATGTTGAATTGTTTATTTTTGAAGTAAAAAATACAAGAAAGTGAATAGAACAAATGACGAAACGTGGAAGTGATATTTTGAAATAAGAAAATATTTATAATTTGTGTTCAAACATATAATCATCAAGTTCAAGAATTCTTATTTTCGGTTGTAACTTCAGATATGTGTTTTATCATTATAAAATTCTCTCAAAATTATTTCGTGAAGTAAATATTTGCCCTAAATAAGCAATATCCGAGTGTTTTAATATAACAGTCAATCTCTCTTGTGGCGACAGCCAGTCGAAATGTAGTGGTTTGGTACGTTATGCTATGACCAGGAGCGAATAACAAGTTATAAAATCTATCTATCCATGCTTATCCTGAAATAATTCAGGAACTTCTTTCTGTCTTCATTCATAGATGCAAAGACCTAGCCGCCATGTTCTAGGCAGTAACGGCGCGAGGTTCGGATTGATAATGAATAGAGCAAGTGGGTTCGAACTCCACGGCCGACCATTCTGACAGGTTTTCAAGGGTTTCCCTCACTTTCACCAGGCGATTGCTGGGATGGTACCTGAAGATCCTAACCTACACCTTCTAATCCTCCACCTACCCTATCCTGGCCTGAGATAAAGATGCGAAAAGGCCATACATAAATTCAAAGATGT
>JAGDQP010060281.1:0-12230 GCA_022664845.1 Lepisma saccharinum
ACTCACTCATTTTGTTTAGGGTGTTCGGGATGAGCTAGAAACATGAATTTTGACATGGAGGTGAAGGAGGATGATAAATATGTAAAGGGAAACAATTCTATCATTTTGAAAAGTCGCCATCTTGTATTCATAATGGCCGCCAAACGTAAAATTTCAAAGAATACAGTCTAAATAGCTGAAGCTAGAAAACCGAAATTTGGTATGAAGGTACATCATCTTTAGCGAATTTAGGAAATATTACAAAATCTTGAAAAAGTTGTCACCTTGGATCCAAAATGGTCCCAAAATGAAATTTCCATAGAATACACAGCCTAAATGGCTGGAGCTAGAAAAACGAAATGTAGTATGACGGTACATATCACTAGTAGGTTAGGAAAATATTACAAAATGTCTCCAAAGACACAATCTTGGAACAAAAATAGCGGACCTCATCATCCAATTTCTACATCGTTTGACCTAGAGATACGACATTTGGTATAAATTTGTATTATCAAAAGTAGTTTAGGAAAATATTACATTTTGAAAAAAAAATAGCTATCATGGATTCAAAATGGCAGCCCACAAACCATTTTCCACACCGTTCGAGATAGAGAAATGAAATATGATACGAAGGTGTACCATCACGATTAGGTCACGACAATATAAGATAATGTTAAAAATGTCTCCAGTTTTAATCCAAAATTGTCGCCCGAAACCCATTTTCCAAACCACTGAAGCTAGAGAAACGAAATTTGGTATGAAGGTGTAGCTACCATCACGAATAGGTTACAATAAATGGGGTAAACCACCGGGGATGTGGGAAGATCTGCACAATGCGGGCGCAGTCCACCGGAGAGCCTGGTTGCGATAAAGGGAGCGCAGTCCCCAAAAACTCCACAAGTTGTGGGTGCAGCCCGTCACTGGATACTGGAGGCAGCGTCCCCAGCGAAGCAAATATATATATTATATACTCACAAAAAGCTGTGAAATCCGAGCAAAAGCACCAGAGGTGCAAAAAGCTCAACCAAGTTCTTCAGCCCTAAAAAGTGGTGCAATGGAGGACGGATGAGCAGCATGTAAGAGGAACACTGGAACTTGGTGCGAGGTGGCAAGATTCATAATCTTCGAGCTATAAGGCTGCTGGCGGCTCCAAAACCCACCACGCCCACCACCACCAACCTAAGTCTCGAAGTCGAACATTATGAACCTTGTCACCTCGCGCCAAATTCGTGTTCCTCTTACATGCTGTCGACAAGGAACTTGGCTCATCCGTCCTCCATTTCACCATTTTTTTAGGGCTGAAGAACTTGGCTGAACTTTTTGCACCTCTGGTGTTTTTGCTTGGATGGATATTTCTCTACGCACCTTATAAACCATTAAAGACTCTTGTTAGAAAAGAAAAAGGGGTTTGGGTTTTAAAGAAAGAGGTAGCTGGAGAGTGAAGCTTCACCATTCAGGTATCTGAACATCTTGAAAGGAAAGGAATGTTTTTCTTTCAAAACTGCTTGCCTTACCAGTATCTTTTTCTTTTTAGAAAAAAAAATGAATCTCTTTCTCTCTTTTACTCTCGTTTTGCCGGAGCCATTTTTTTCTGTTTCCGAGCTACGCACGAAAAAATCTCTAGAGGCTTTTGTCTGATTGACTGTTAGGCAAGCAAACTAGCTTTACCCCATCGACTAGTAAACATTCCAGAGGTCTTCGCTACCAATCCTTTGAGCCCCTTTCTGTCTTCGGAAGAAAGTTTGCAATCGAGACAAACGACCTCCCTCCCTCTCTCTCCCTTTCTCTGTGTGTGTGTGTGTGCCTATGTGTATGCCTGTGTTGGACCACATCTCGCCTGGAAATTTCCTACTGGAAGAATCCATATTTACAGAAACCATACCTACCTAAAGAATAAGAGAACCAGTCCCCTCCGCACACACACACACACAAGCGCGCGCGGAGAGAGAGAGAGAGAGAGAGAGAGGAGGGGAAAAGAAAATTTTATTCGAGACCAAGCATTGTTTCTCCGAATTTAACTGAGCAGATAGTTCACTTGCCTTCAAACTCTCTGTTTGTTTATTCAGACCAAAGTATCTGTTCGGAAATTCAAATGATACCTTGCTTTTAGATTTTTTAGGCAAGAGGGTGTAGGTCATGCTTGTAGCCCTTGCAGGCTTAGCCCTAGGAGTAGTGAAGACAACTTGGATCTTATGACGCAGAGTAATGCAATGATTGAGAAACCATAAAGGTTACATATATACCTTCGAAGCAAGTCATAATGTTTGCTTGGGTGCGTATGAATTCGTAAATTGTCCTCAATGTGATTTCCCTCTAGATTATATTTCAGTCTCACAAACAAGTAATAGCTACTGGGGGCAATATCTATGAAATAAGGGGGATGTAGGAACGCGTTCCACTTGAGTTATATAATGGTGCCTATGATCGTATGGGCTGCGTATGATTTATGGGCCCATAATCAGGTCAAGTTTTGGATCGGGACACCGGATCTATACTTCTGACCCAGCCTAACCCAGAGGATGAAGCTGAATTTTAATTTTCCCCTTATTATATATACTGTTGGGTTTCAACAATGTCTCTTTCGGGGAGCGGGACTGAAATTTTGAACCCCCAGAGAACGAAAAGTACGACACCAAAAAATTCTTAAGAGTCTCTTATTTCAGGAAAGAGCAAAAAGATCGCCGAAGGTGTGCAAATACCACCCCCAGAACCCGAAAAGGTTATTCTGAAAGAATTGTGTTCTTGAATGAATTTCTCGTACATAAGCTCTTTTTTCAAGGAATCTAAAGTAAGCGATACGACATTGGTCGATTCAAACCACAGGAACAATACGAAATCACCGGGTGAATTAGGTATAGATTTGAATTTCGGGTCACCTTGTCACAGTCATTTGGGTTAAGATAAGCTCACCAGGTCAATCGGGTGACGTTTCGATCAGGGTAGCTGGGTCAGGTAAGGTCACCAAAACTGACCCGATTTCAGGTTTGTAAAGCGGCAAGCACTATCTTTCATTCACCACTCTTAACGGTGTAGATCACCCCTACCATCTTGATTTATGCCCTTTCCATTGATTTACATAGGAATTGTTTTAGTCACTTTATTCCTCTCAGAAGTAGAATATTCAAATTCCGCTTTCACGAAATTTACCTTGATAGCTATTGTGACTCATGTAGAGTTTTGGTTTGTTAATTTCCTTCAAATATTTGAGTATAATATATTATTAATAGTTTACCATATAAATCACAATATTTCAGCGGGAAATTACACTGTTTGTGGGTAAAATATAGCATTTCTATAAAGCAGCATGAGTCAAAGAAAACATGATAACACACCAGGTGAAAACAGAAGTTAAAAATTACGTTCCTGAGAGACATAAGACGAGTAAAACAATTCCCATGTAAATCAATGGAAATGTCATATCAAGATGGCGGGGGTGATCTACACCGTTAATTTGAAGGTTTTAAAAGTTCATGTAACTTTCAATTGACTGGCAACCAAAATTTTGCTCAGGTTTTAAAGAAGAATTATTATTCTCAGCTGATTTAAATTTTAAATTTTCTTCTAAACCTAATACAACTTATTTTAGTTGAAATTAAAATTCTTATTTTAATCAAAGTTACTCTAAAGTAATTATGAATAGAAATACCATAAATATTTAATTTGAAACAATAAGACAGCATTCAATTTACTCCTTCACACTACCGCTCACTAAAAACCAAATGTCTTCTTCCTCCTGGTTCATCAGAGCTATTGAAGCCTTGCATCCTGTATCGATTTAACTTAGAAACTACGCAGCACCTGAAAAGAATCCTAAATATTTCAATATTTCTTACTTAAACGGGCTGGCAACACTGTTATATCATATGTTTATAGTACAAAGTGAAATATGATGCTTTCCTTTTCACATGCACCTACGATAAGCCCCGCTGGCTATTTACCTCTGTCACTAAATGTATGAAAAATTGGTCTGCTCCTACCCCTTTCTCTTATCCGCTATTATTCTAAAACAAAATGTTTCTAGCTTCATTTTTCATCTTTTTACGCATATGTTCTACTGTGATAACAAAATTCTATTAGCTGTTAGCTTGGAAAGAGAAAGCGGAGGTGGAAGGGGGAGGAGAGAGAGAGAGAGAGAGAGAGAGAGAAAGAGAGAGAATTGATCTTTTGTTTCTTCTATATTCAATGCTTTCTCTTCTTTTTTTTTCGTTTTATATGTTCACTCATTTTATGCCCCGGGTGTGGTGGTGCATTATCTGGCAAATAAATACAAAATGATGGATTTATTTCCTATTTGTATTGTTTTTTTTTCACTGTGTATGACCTTGAGATCGTATATAGATGTGGAAATGAAAGTTCATAATGAGTACTATAGTGTATTGTATCATCAGCGTTAGTGTTTCCTCAATTTTGGTAGGCCATTCAATACAAGTTTTGACTCTCTTCATTCTTTTCGCAATTCAAAAAGTCCGGGACAATTCTTTTAGTCTCAGCGTGCCTTTTCACAGACTTGTCTGTAGTTCACAATGCTTCGTGGTATCATCAAATCTTGCAACTTTAATTTAACTCATTTTCCGACGTCATACAATGATGAAATTTTGCACAACGACGTAAGTCGGGTGACAATACAATACTTCATTGTTACTTTCACATATTTCTATATCATTGTATATTTTAAAATGGACTTCTTTATCCTAAAAGGAACTACTACCTTGGAGCGATGTTGCGTTTGACTGGTTGCAGAACACTTTAGAATTTGAGTCTCAAAATATTAGCTTGAGAAAAAGTATCCGAACATCGAAATAACTCAAAAAACATATTTTTTTAAAAAATACATACCTTTCTTAAACAATTCGTACTAGAAAGTAGTAAAAAATGATTTTGTTTATGCATGACTAAAGAGAAAAGCATGTGGCACACCAATTCAAGAATTTATAAAATGACATTATATATGAGACCGCATCCCATGCTTCACTTTTTAGTCATGCAGTAACAAAATCAATTTTTACTTTCTAGAACAAATTGTTTAAGAAAAGTATTTTCCTAAAAAGTATTTTATTTTTTCTTCTTCAGTTTGCTTTCATCTTTTAATTATGTTTCCCCATTTATGTAACTGTCATTTTTTTAATGCATCTGGAGGATTCGAATAAAAACAAATATTTTTTACTTCCGGAAATATTTTTTACTTACGGTCTTTAGCTAAACTGTTCGGTTATTTTAAAAGAATCTAAGGATTTGAAATGACAGTATTTCCCAATCTTCTGCCCGTGTTTTTACGGTGATTTCAACCAGTATCGGCTCGTCAGTTGTAGCTACAGAAGCGTCTTTTCACTCGTTATCAATTCACTAAATAAAGATGTTATTTTTAAAAGAAATAATCATACTACAAATGTCACAAAGAAAAACCTGATATGATATAATGAATCAAGGAACGAGCGATATTATGACTAACTCATTTAATATTTGGACACCTAGGGTAACAAATAATAAACAGTGTTTCTGAGAATATGTTTATTTATGTTGGAGCAGTTTGCTTCCTATTCAGGACACGAGTGATCCCGATTTTAACCAAATCTGCAAGTTAAGAAAATATCTCGTATTATAAAATAGAAGATGATTGCATAAAATCACCTTAAATTGTAGACCTGTCTATATATTACTGTACCATGAAGAACGGTAGTTCTTTTAGTGACGCTGACAAAAGTTTCTGTTAGCCGCACTCTATGTATACAGCTAATTTGGGATCTAGCGAACTAAAAGCCCGATTTTGATGCTTGAACTTACATTTAGAAGCTCTTTGCCACACTAAAACACAGAAAAAAAATGTGTCGGTAGGACTTTCCTGAGACCCCCTAGGGCGGTTTGAAGAAAATTTCAGAATTTCACATTTCTAAAGATAGCACTGACCCCAGACCATATAGGCAGCCGAAACTTCGGGATCGTAATCTACGCTTTAATATCTTTCGAACGGTGTATCACACGTCAAAATCCGTGAAGAAGTTCAAAAGTTTTGACTTTTTTTTTTTAGCCGAATCACAGAATTTTCAGAAATAATTGAAAAGTGTGTCTGTCATTCTGTGTCTTTTTGTTTTGGCCCCAAGTGGTTGGTACCAGGAAGGTTTGGGGGTCAATTGCTTACTTTTTTGATAGGAGTTATCGTTTTTGAAATACGGAGCCAACCATGGTCAAAATCGACCTTTTGTATGAAGACTATGCACTTTTTTTTCCTAATAGGCAGTCTTATAAAATAAGTGATATTAGCATAAAAAACTCTTCGGGGTAAAGGAAAGAATTCTACTCTACTTGACGCAAGAATTCTACTCACAAAAGAAGTGATATCCATTTTGCGAGTGACTTTCTTTTTGCCACTATGGCGGAAGAAAGGATACTAAGTCTAAATTTTACTACAAAGGAAACACTTCGGCCATAGTGACACAAAGAAAGTCACTCGCAAAATAGATATCACTTCTTTTGTGAGTAGAATTCTTGCATCACTATTTCCTTTACCCCGAAGGGGTTTTTATACTGATAGTGTTATACCTGTAATATTTGAATTCTAGAAGTATCTGAAATCTGCTACGTAGAATCGCCAATGTCCGATAATTTTCACATTTTAGGCTTCAGCGGTAAGTGCTGTGCAGCCGTATACAATCGATTTGTCCGTCTGTCGACAACTTTCAACTCAGGAACTAATAGGGCTATGAAAATGAGTGAGGTGTCGTTGGGCAGGTTTCGTCGTAATTTTTCCAACATAATATTGTTCATTGAAATAGTATGCTTGCTACTGAAGCCTGGCGAAAGCATACATGCATAGTCACTCGACTGGATTTCGCCCACTTTTTTCTTTGAAGTTCACTAAACGTGATTACTTTTTTTTTTCAGTCTCCTGATTGCTCGTGAATCTTCAATTACTCTTTATGTGATTGGTACAATAGCCTTTAGACTCTTCTTCACTATCCTCGTCAGGGAGATAGAGGGAGGGGAAAAGAGAGATGTTGGAGATTTGGGCCTTTATAGCATAATGGGGATTCAAAAAGGGATTAAAATCCATCGCGAGATTTCAGTGATGCAGGGAAAGGGGATGGAGGAAACCTATTCAAGCTATGCGAAGGGTCGCGGAAGAACATCATTAGCTCTTTTTTTCTGACTAATGCGGTTAGATAAGAGAAAACTATTTTAAAAAATCAAAAGGTGATATTGACAGCAACAAGTTGCATGTTTAAGTTTGAAACTTTTAATGGGCATGCTTGTCTACAGTAGTGAAATATTTCAAGAAAAAAACTTGGTTTTATTCAAAATACTTGAAATGAATGAACGTTAAGAGTTTTATGGTAGAAATTCAGTATCGTTGGTCCCACGGAGATGATGTGAAGCGGAATACATAACTTGTTGAAACAGCAAGGGAAAGGGATAACGTGTTTTGATTCCGCTCGGATTCTACTCATGATCACACCAACCATTCAAACTAAGATATTTTTTTTTCAGGTGCAGAGTTAAAACGGGTCGTCGGTCAATCAGGTCAAGTTTTGGACCGGATATCCAGGTCGCCGGGTCTATGCTTGGGAGCCGGTGACCGGATTTAGACCCGATAGGGAAAAGCAGGGTGTTCAATTCTTTCCTTATGATTTTCAGTGTCTGAACAGTGTTTCTTTCCGGGTTGACCGGGGTCCCTGGGTTACACCCAAAGTACAAAAAAATACAACGCAGAAAATTTGCTAACAATAGTAAAAACACATGGAAAAAGTTTTATATCCTCGGAAAGAACAAAAATATCCCCGGAGGTGTGCAGATAACTCTTCCCTCGGAAATGCTAGTCTTGAAGAATGTGAATCTGACAAATGAAAATAATGATTGATTCAAGACACAGGAGCAAGAGCAGGTACCGAGTCAAGACATGATTGTGGGGTAAATACTGGGTCACTGGGTTAAGGTTCGATAATGAGTCGCCGAATCACAAGGTTTGTCTGATCATTTGAGTCAAGACTTGGTTTCCGAGTCAGTCGCTTCATTCGGATCAAGATAGGTTCAATAGGGCCATTAAAGTCAAGTTTGCGTCACCCCCCCTCCTTCCGCACCGATAGAAGATATGAAATAGTGCGTTCGATATTCCCCCGTTAGATGGCAATATATTTGTTCCCTCGATACAGGGTTGCCGTTTGTCCATTTCTTTCTTTCTTTTAATCTGTGCATCCATAAAGTTAAGTATTAATTATTTCTTTGACTGAAGGAAGATCCTCAGGTTCTACATGCAGATGTCGCCTCTGCGTTACTATTTAACTCTGACGTCAGAACATGTTTGTTGTCATAGAAACTTAATTTTTCCCTGAGTGGGAATCAAACCAAGGACACCTAACGCAAGAATCCGATCCTGTAGTCACCTGATAACGAAATCAGTCGCCCTACTTCGCTTTCTAATCGCTATTTATAGGTAGTTCATCAGATCACAAGAGATGGCAGAAGTAAAAAGGTTAGCTTACGACGAAACTGTTTTGGCAAGTGATGGGACTTCATGGCACTGACGCGACAGCGGAAGTGCATCAAAACAAAATTCAAATGAATTTTCAAGTTTAAGAAGCTTCTTCGCATAGCTGTTTGCTCTAACATGTTTGACGTATGCTAGGAACAATGGTCTGCAAACAAGTTTGTTTCGTGCTTTTCTATAAAGTTCAACCCAATATCAAGCTTGATAAGCTGAAAGCAAGTGACTGTCAACCTTGTTACAAGCTGGCATGCTATCTGGGTAGTCTCTCCCAGTTTCACTATACCTTCCAATACTGGAATTCTTATATGGATTCTGATAAAAGCCTTCATCTTCATGTAAGTAATTGCTACCATTCAACCCTTTAACATTTTATCTTACAGGATTTGTGTTGGTACTAACAGTCAGGCAAATTTCATTCCAAGGCTTCTTCTATAAGTGACATTTCGGATTTATAAAAATCATAGAGTAGTCCTGGGCTATTTTAATCAAGGGACTATATCGATCAGGGGGTCAAAAACAGGACAATGCGATCACGATTTGCGAGATTTTTCTTTCAGTCTTTACTCTATTGACTGAACTGCCATTTGGGAACTTTTCACACGGCAGTTTTGATCTGTTTTTTATTCTGATGGATATAGCCCTTTCTGATCGAAATAGCACCAGGTTACCCTAATTTATGTTGAATGCAACTCAGATACATATTGGTAAACAAAAACAGATAAACTCTCAAAGTTTAGTTCTAATACATTACAAGTGGCTACACTACCGCGTAGTAACACTGTTTGCCGCTAGAGCAATATGGGAGAAACTGACTTTTATTAATAAAAGAGCCTTTTGTAACCGCATTTCTGAACAAGTTTTGTCCAGAACCATTCCTTGGATCAAAAATTCATAAGTGATATTCTGATTTTAGGCTAAGGATCTTAAAGGGGAAGTCAGAGTCAATTAACAGTATAGCAGCGGAAATGGATTGAGTCAGTGGGTCATGAGTCAAGTGTCTCAAGTTTGTCAAATGGGTCCACGTTTTAAACATGGTTTAAAAGTGCATCGCGTTTAAAGTGCGGGTCAGTGGGTCATGTGCTATGTGCGGGTCAATTGATCGTGAGTCAACCATATGTGACCCGCTCTCGAACCACCGCGTCACCTTATCCTGGATCATATTCACTACACATCGAAGTAATAGTGAACCGCGGTGACTAAGTGTTAGAGCGGTAACCTCTGATGTGTGGGGTCCTCGGTTCGATCCCGACTCGTGCCATGTGGCCTTTCTGGTAAACAAACACCGTGTGTGTGGGTTTTCTCAGAGTTCTCCTATCTCCTTTTACTTTTTTAATTCCACCAACTCATCCCATCATCATGAATTTAGCCTGAGCCAAAGTTCCTTAAAGACCTTAAATAAAATTGAAATTCAAATTCCAAATAATATGCGAATTTCGCAAAAGCATATCACTTTACTGTTGAAAATTGTATATAAAAAAGGGTGGATCCAAGACATGAGCAATTGAACCCCCTCTCGTCACATGAGAAAATCATAAAGCATACACTAGGCTTACCTCTCGTCCCTACATTCAAAGTTCCTACTGTGTCAGTACGATTTGTCAAAGGCATGACGCAACCCAATGATCAGTCCTGTTATTTCATGTTACAATGACACCTTACGAATAATACCTCGTAAAGTAAGAATCCAGTGTTTCTATCTAAAAGGCATTATTCAAATAGCTGGGACTGTCTCATACATTGATATTTGTTCCTATGGTGGGTCGTGGATCATAGTGGGTCGTAGTTCGAAGTGGGTTCAGCGTGGGTCAACATGAGTCGTGGGTAATACTGGCTCAGCGTGAGTCGCAGGTCCAGATAGGTTGTAGACTCACCATGGGTCATGATTAATCGTTGATGTTGGGTCAGTGGGTCACGTTTTCATTGACCCACGCCATCTCTGGTAGGTCTGTGCAACTGTCTTTTACAGTCCGCAAGAATTTACTGCTTCTTGCAAACCATTGGGCGTATATCTTTATATACATCCGTACCAAAGTTATGTATCTTGAGTTAAATTTCGTATGTTTGAAACCCGAAACATTGAAGGAAGCCCTGTACATCAAGAAGAGAAAAAAAATCATAATAGAAGAGACCAGAGAGCATGATACTCGGATGGGCATTGTAAAAAAGTGAGAATAAAAAAATTACATATCATGTGACGTTGTAAGTAATTTCAGTATTCCTATAGAACGTTGATCCTCACAAAATGTAAATATTATTTCTCTTCAACGAAAAGAGATAAAAAAAAAAGAGACTGCTGACGCGCAAATATGGCGCCATATTCCAGCGTTACGAGATGACAACAGTCTTTTTAATTACAATCTGGCCCTCATCGCAGCTAGTGAAAATGATTGCCTCGTCGTTAATGTGTACATATCAATTTTGAGCTACATTGATAACCGTTGGGCCGACAACGCAGCCACTCATCATCGATCAACGCTATCCTTTCAGAGCAAGGACGGTGAGGTCGCGCCTAGCACCACGGCAAACGAAGAAAGAAGAAAAACAGAGAGCGTACTCTGCTTTTTTTTTTTTGTCCGTCCAAAAAAAAAAGTGATAATAAAGAACCCAGCATGCGTCAATTTGTGAATACTCGCTGCAAAAACTAAGTAAATTTGAACGAAGAGTGTATTATAATCGAGTTTTCGTGTTAAAAGAGTCGTACCACAAAATGCACAATAAAACCAGAGACTATTATTTTGAACTTAATTTTCAAAATGAAAAATGATACTCTTTTTAAACGTTACTTTGTTTCTACTGTCCCTATTTTTTTTAGTATTAGCGTCTGATGATTTGTGAGATGTATTCTAACGTAATTGACAGGTTAAACTGGTTTCTATGTAATAGTAGCTAATTTGCCCGCTCGTTGGTGCGGGTGAATAAGTTATGTTGGTAACACTGACGGTTGTACTAATACCACATCATCATCATCATCAACAACAACCTATATCTTACGTATTATATATTTTCTTCAAATATTATTCAATAATTTAATACCAACATGAAACTCAATCTGCTTTTAAAACAATTATAAATCTATTTATTGTGTTATTTAAAATATAGTGTAACTCTATCGAAATTTGAATAATTAAGTTATGATTTCCCGTAGTGCGACTTCTGGTAAGTGTATAATCAAATTTATACTATTAAAACCTTGGGGAGACATAGGACCAGGATTAGCAGACATCGTCGTTTTCGAGGAGATATCCAGGGCCGCAACTAGGCATGGGACCACTCCCCCCTCCCCCACCCACGAAATCAAAACAAAAATATAAAAACTATAATAGCTCTCACTTTTAATCGCGAGGATAAAGGTCATGGTGTTTTCTTCAATAATGATACAACAAATTACATGGTTTATTGAAAATCACGATGGGATTTGCAAATATTTTCAACACCAGTAGTAAAGAGTTTAGAAGAATGAACAGAACCAAATGATGACTCAAACATCATGGCTTTAGCATATCTCAGTGCGTTAACAAAATGCGACTTTGCCTCTGCTCTTGTTATACTGAATGGAATAGCCCCTATTCTCTTACCGCTATCTCGAGAATTACAGTCACATACTTTGGAGTTAGTGGGACCAATCACATTGGTTAGTAACATCATAAGCCTTATTTCAAAGAAAAGAGACAACGCAGAAGACAGTTTCGAGACTTCTTTTTTTAAAATAAAGTCAGTGTGTGAAGAGCTAAATGTTCCTTTGTCAAAATCACGTTTTGTAAACAGACAGACA
>JAGDQP010060282.1:0-12230 GCA_022664845.1 Lepisma saccharinum
ACACAATAAAGCTTTCTCATCCATTTTTTGACATCCCAATGGATACAGAGATACACGACGCACAAATATCAGCATCAAAGACACTGTATTAACTTTAAATCATCATAGCCTGTAAACTAAGGCACATGATGGGTAGCCTAAGAAAGTTATTTTGCAGCATGACAACATCTCGTCATGCACAGAGCTACTATTTCGTCATTTGGCTTAAAATAAATCCCACAATCTATGTGATACAACATGATCTGAATTTAAGTCGCAAGATATGAAAGATCTTCTGACCTCGCAATTGAGTATAAGTAAATAAAGCTGATTTGCCAAGCATGAATTATATGAAATTATCCAGAAAAAGTATCAGCAAATATGATCTACAATAATCAAGGGATTTGTTGTGTAGTTATTTTATGTTTGTACATACTGCACTGATGTAGCATACAGTACCAACTTTAAATTACTGCACCGCGGTTTTCAACAAAACTAGTCACAAATAAATCTTGCCTAACAATTATTCTAGATCACAGCAATATGTCATGTGGAAGGAAGCAAATTGCCATCAAATGTGGCTAATGTTGTAAAGGAATAGCAACAAAATCATCATCGTTTATTCGACATTGTTCTTTCAACAAACGTGGTAAGATTATATATTTTCTGCAACCAGAGAATGGGAAAGACTTTAGATTAGAGGGACCTTTGACCATGAATATTCTCATACGTGAGGATTGACAGGGATATGTGAAGAGATCTCCTGTGCAGCGGAATTCCTTACCATTGCAATGAACAAAATTTTAAACAAATATCACGTTCTTCTTACGTGTTATGACAACAGTGTCCTTAAGCACAACAGAAGAATAAGTAAAGCCATTGTAATCTACTTTCCTGTACTGCTGCCCACATACATTATCAACTGTAAGACCAGGATAATGATTTTCTTTAAACCGTTCCGAAGAATGATTCCGTTGAAGACCTTCCACGGGAAGTGGACAACAGGAATTTGAAACATCTATTTCCTGAAGCCTACGAACTACTTGTTAAAAAGGATGATGACTTGCTTCTACAAGCCTTTGAATTGTGTTCAAGTAGCTCTGAAATGTAAATGAGCTGAAGGAGTTCAATGAACCATATCTTTCACAATCATCCGCAAGGTCAATGAGGGAATGTACATTGTAAACAGCCATCTGAGGACCATATAGTTCAACAGCATGATCCACAAATGCTTGTAACAGGGTCTCAGCATATGAACAGGTTTCGTTATTTACATCATGGCTTAGAATATACACAGCAACAGACAACAAAAGGAAATGATCATACATGTATCTTTGTAATATTGGTTTTAAAGCAACTGAACCCACATATACGAGATTGAGCCTGAGTTAAGTAGCTTTCCATTTAGCAAACTCTTGCACAGAGCGAGATTGTCTAGCAAATTCAGATGGAATTTAAGAGGCAGATATCTGAAGACTTCTAGAGAAGTGATCTTGGTCTCTTCCGGGTAGTCGAATATCAATAAGACCCAGCTTAAGCTAAAACCCAAGAAGTCTTCGAACAACACCTAGAAGGACTAAATGTATGTAGTCCAAATGAAACTGACTGATAAAACCAGTACCTAGCTCTGCAAGATTTGATACTCCATTATGATGCTCTTCCTGAGTTTGAGCAATGAATGACTCATCAGTTCGCAACGGAGCTTTCGAATTAAGGAAAACCATATAGCTTTGGCGAAATCCCTCTACAGTGCATTTTTCACAGCCAAAACTTGAGTTATGACCTAGAATAGACTTAACTTATGCTCTTGCAGGAGCATCACAAACAAACACACATTTCGTCAAATTCAATTTCAGAGTGACACTATTAACATTTATTCTTTCTACGTTAAGAATATTCAATTCTTGAATGAAGTCTTTCAAGTATGCTGACAAGTTCCTTGGTTTCCCGTCACCATGATACAGAGCCACAACAAAAGGATGACAAAAATGAACTTCATTAGCAATACACAGAATTGGCCAGAGGGTGCTACTGGAACTTCTCGAGATGGGAAGACCATCAATGTTAATCGTAAGAGAACAATCAATGACGTTATCCTTCCACTGATGAGTTTCCAAAATTTTAAGAACACGCTTTTTAACCCCCAAGTAGCAGTACATGCCAGGCTGCATTTTAAGAAACTATGTATTCATCATAATTTACATGAAACGATGTTCTGTAGTTTAGAGGAAGATTGTCAAAGTCATGAGCTCTGAGAATGACTATTTATTAATTGAGAGCATTGCAAGCTACATTATTTTGCAAAGTCCATTGCATCAATTCATGTTGTATACCCTTAGGATACTCCCCGACTTCATTCCCAGCGTTAGGAAATTCAATGGCAGACTGAAATTGAGATGCTGTCGAAATGTCAGATTCAGAGTGTGAATGTGAAGAGCTGTCGGATGCTTCCTTTATGTCATTTTCAAAAAATGAAGCCTGTACCCCATTCATTAAATTTAGCAACTGCATTACAGTTTGTTATGCTTCTTGCCTCTTGACGAATTCTTCTAAATTGGTTTGTGTGGAGTGTGATGCCTTTAACTTTCGGCGTATTAACAGATAGAGTTACAGAGAAATTTATGGAGATATTAGGCTGCTATAAAACAATACGTTCCTGATATCTCAATGGAAGATCCTGTGCGCATACAGGTTAATTTTATGGCAATACATTTTGTACCACCAAGAAATAACAGTAAATATGCTCACACTTAACAGTATCTTGAAGGTACATAACTGTCAGTTATAAATAAAAAAAACTCTATACTTGAGTTCTTTGGGAAGCAGAAGTCTGAAAAAGAAGGTAATTATGATGCAGCTAATACTAAAAACTTAAAAAAACACTGAACTGCTGAAATTTTTTCCTATAGGAACTGCGAACTAAAAAAAACTACTAACTAATCTTGCAGTGTTCCAGATTAGTGCACAAAGTCTTTAAAAGGACTCCGAGTGACTGGTTCATATAACCTTCTCTGGATCTGAACTGAATTTTACTTATGGCCTTTAAGCATATCCGGCTCAGGCAGGGTAGGATGTAGCAGCAAAGAAGATGCATAACTCAATATTTCTCTGATGAAACTAAGGGGAAACTCTGGAAAACCTCAATTATGGTAGTCGGCCGTGGGATTTAAACATATGCTTAGATATTGTTAAATCAAAATCTACGGCGTCATTGTATGAATCAAAGGGGCTGAGTTTCTCTGAATCTGCAAGCTTTGTGACCTCCATTACGATTGCCCTCCTGTACCCAAATCCCACCTAATTTCCGGGTTTAAATTGAAGGAGAGCTGGACCATTGCAGTACTCTAAGTGCTTTATGTATTTGAACAATTTCAACAAGTGATGGTAAATGGCATTCATCCGCCTCTTGGAAACTCAGTTTTTTTTCAGTGCATTGCAGTCTGGGTCGGTAAAAATATGCCGACTCCTAATAAATTGAAACTAATATAATTTGTTAAAAATTAACATTTCCCATATGCATTCAAGGTTAATAGTAGCTTAAAACAATATGTATCCACTCATGAGAGATCTTTCACCAGGAATCTGTTTACTTGTAGCGATTAACTTATGACTTATTGTGGATAATCTTCATAATCGTTAATGCACTTCCCGTTGGCTTATAAAGCTTAAATTCTGCATGGAGATTCTTTGGAAACTCAAAATTTCGAAGAAAAAAAAAGCTTGCATTCTTTTAGCCCTCAGTATCCCCAACCTCGAATATCTTGTACGCAATTCCTATTGGCCTAGGAAGCTGAAATTCGGCATGAAGATTGCTAGATAGGTGGAATCTTAGCAAAAATAAAAGGCTGCAAAGGGTTAAGTATTCCAATGACACCCTGCAACCCCTGGATATTAAAATAACACCCCGAAAACCCGAGTATCAAAAATGAATTTTCCTGATATGCTAGAAAGCTGAAACTTGGCATGAATTCCGTGAGCACGTTTGAACATCAATAAAAATCGATAATTTTAAATAATCCTGTAACACCGCCTATTCCTAGGCCACCAGGTATCGAAGATGCAATTTCCAATGGGCTAACAAGGTGAAATGCGGCGTGAAGATTTGTGGCCAAGTTGGAATTTGGAGATAGATAAAAAATTGCTATTACACCGTTACGTTCCTTCAAAATATTCCAAATGCCGGGTATCGTGAAAACATTTCCTTTCGAGTAGAGAACAGAAATTCCTGCGGGCAGGTTGGAATTACGGAAAGAATTGAAATTAATATATACTTTATGATGAACGGAAAAATTAAATTTTGCAATTATATCGCTAAATGCTCCAATAATACCCCACTTCTGAAAATCGAGAATGCACTTCCCGTTGTTCCAAAACCTTGAAATCTTGCAAAACTATTCCGCAGTAGGTCTAATAACTGCGAAGAGAAATCAACATCCCAAATCTCCTTTTCCTTACGTTCTCAAAAACACTACAAAAAATCTGAATAAGAACAACTACCAATACAGTTCAGATGTATTATGTTGACGATATTCATAATTAGATCACTGCTAAGAAAACGCCTGCCGGGAACAAGTTTAAAATTAGTATAAACTGTATATCAAAGATACTGGATCCCTTCATCTAATTGTTATTATTTTATCTGAGGATATATTTCAATTTACGTTACGACAATCGTGCACCTGTGGCTATGATTTTGTTTAAATTATGACAATCGTGCGTCAATTATTAAACTTTGTATCTGGTCAGCAATACCTTCTACCACGAATTGATGTGCTTTGAACTCAACGAACTTCATTCACCAGACATTCACTAAAGAATTTCGTGGGCCAATGAACAAATAACTATTCGAGGAAACGATTAATTAAATGGTGCTAAAAATAGCCTGATGATCCTCCTTGAGAGATGAATTGCCTTATGCATTCCGTAATATTAATTGAAGTATAAAATGCTTTTTTCTAATTACAAATACAGCTGCCGGAGTCGAAACTTTTGTGTAGCGACTGTACATACCTGGTTATTTTCCTATTGGCTCTGGATTCTGCGATCCCCCACGTTCTCCCTCTTTTCATCACTAAGTTTTACCTACGTTGTCTGTTACATTAAATGTACTGCATCATTTGAAACTAATACCTGAATCAGGACCAAAGTAACATTAAAAAAAATAAAAGATTTAACTTTGTAAAAATGCGAGAAAGGGTTTTGAGTTACTACAAGGGTGGGTTAAGTGAGTAAATCAGACCTACTCAAAATTGCATGCAATCAAGTTCACTCATTACATGAGAACGTTCATTTTCTGCAATATAAATAAAAAATTGAAATTCAAAAGTTTACTATCATGCACAGCCATTCCTATTAGTTATACTTTAAAAGTGGCATGATTGTACGGGAAATAATGCACAAACCGAACTGTAACATTGAATATACAATAACATTTTTTAAATGAACACTATGCTATCAAGACTAACACAAGAAATTTTAATAAACACAAACTCATGTTACAGAATCAGTTCCCATCCGAGACCTCTCTCAGACAGTTCATCACTACTGTGCTTTTGAACCAATTTAAACTGTCTGAGGAAGGTTTCGGTAGGAGACAAATTGTTACAGGAGTTTGTGTTCATTAAAGTTCCTTGTGTTAGGCATGGCAGCGTAGTGTTTCTTGAATTCATGGATACAAGGCATATATTAGTTTCATATAGATTGGAAATGTCTTTCTTGTTAAATATAACACTGAGAAAACAAAAAGCTTTATTGCCATGCTATCAATGTTGAAACAAAATGTTAGCAAAGAACTGCTTATATGTACATCGTTAATACAATGGATAATGAATGAAGTAAAATACACAAATGGGTCATTCCATGTAAGATCATCCACAGCATGTCACCACACCATCTCAGATTTTGATGGAACTTCGTAAGTGGAGAGAATTGTTAATACTGATTCCAAAAATGTAAAGTATACTAAAATAGGTGGTGGAGTTAGAAAGTTATGGAGGTTCAAAATTATGGCAAACATTACCCGAAACGTGCACGCGAAACCCATATTAACATAGAAAAAAGAGGATAATTTTCTTTGTATTCATCCTAGACTTCAATTTTGTTTTATGGTATTCAGAATGAAATGAGCTATCGTCTGAAGTAAATATATACACTGCAAAGTAGCAGGTCAGGTAGAGATCTCGCTTTTTGAAGAACTACAAAAATCCCAAATTTAGCCTGGTATTTTACAACCTTTAATTGTAACAAAAATTGTTGTACAGATAGTTGATAATATGTACTTGCACCTTGCCAAAAACTGATAGAGTACAAGAAATAGATGAAAAACAAATATTCTCCTTAACAGAAATATGTCACAACACGTTGCGCGTACGTATTTGTAAGCATACTATATCTCAACTGGTTATTGTTTTACAGAATGAAGCAAAAATCTAAATCTGAATTCTGTGATGGGATAGACGGTACAGCTATCGTCATAAAGATTGTCGCATGTTTTTAGAGAATATTTCCCAAAATTCCCAGTGATTTCCCTTGCAGAGGGAAGTTCCCTAACGTTCAATAACATAAATATAATACAACATGTAAACCCATCACAGAAGAATTGTGATATGCATTGTAATTATGTTCACAAATAAATATGATATTACAAACAAAAGATTTTAAAATAATAATAATAACCACTGAATGAGGTATCACTATATAGTTTTACATTGAAAACTAGTAAAACAAATAGTGTTTGTTGGTTAATATCATGGCTCAGTGGTGTTTATATGTAAAAAGGTAAACATGTTGAGTATCATTATATATATTTCATATCTTCTTATGGCTTCTCAAATTACCCTTACCAGTATTAATATTGGGGGTATGTATACTAAAGCAAAATATGTTGCATGAAACGATTCCTTGTTAAAATCTGAAATTGATGTTGCCATATTATAATAAGTAGGCCCAGAAATAGAAAATGTGCATTCCTCTTATAAAATTTACAATAAATCTACATATAATAGACTAGGTACCGCTATTCTTGTCAAAGACGGTATTCCATTTAATAATGTAAAATACCATCCTAGTGGACGTATTATAAGTGGTGATATATATGGGATTATCATAATAAAATGTTAAGCGTACTCAGGTTCTAACCAACGGAAACAACGTAATGATTTCTTTTTGCATCAGAGGTATCACCTTATTTGAGTGGGGTACATGATAATTTGATACTGGGAGGAGATTTCAACTCAGTACTTGAGAAGGAGGACCAAGACCCCGGATTTAATTTCTGTCCGACCTTAATTGAAATTGTTAATAAATATCCCTTAACTGACATCTGGAAAAGCAAAAAAGGGCTATTAGTCGGATATACGTATATTACTCGACAAAGTCGTTCAAGAATCGATAAATTTTATACCACTCTAGAGTTTTTAAAAAATGCTCTAGACATTTTTCGATACCCTGTTTGTTTTACAAACCATTTAACATTACATTTAAAGGTTAAAATTCCGAATGAAAAAATACTGCGTGGGAGAAGTATATTTCAAATGAATGAACAGTTATTAGAAAATCCCGACTTTTGTAAAAAAAATTAGAATAAATGCAAATACTGGGTCACACAGAAAAAACATTATAAAAATTTACTTGATTGGTGGTATGGTTATTGTAAATTAGAAATAAGCAAACTGTGCCATTGGTATTCCTTTGAATTACAACGTGATCAACGCAGAATCTATAATTTTTATTATAGGTGTCTGCTAGAAGCTAAAAAAGTATTAGTGAGCACATTTCATTGATAAATATAAAATGAAAATGTTAACTATACATCGAAAACGACTGCGAGGTATTCAGCTTCGTTCTAAACTTCCAATGTTCGATTATGATGAACAATGTTCACTTTCTCATGTTCTACAAGAAGCAAATCGTGGGAAAAGAAAATTAATGACAAAAATTCGTGATGAAAATGATCAATTCTACGAGGGTACATTGTATATTCAGAAAGTGTTTTACGAAACGTATAAACACCAGTTCGGTCAAGAACTAGTTACAATTCAGGATGATAACTTTTTAGCAACTGTACCTTTAGTAATTAATCGAAATGATAATGAAAATTTTACTAAACCCTTTAGTGAGATTAAAAAAGCCACTTTTGCGGCAAAGAAACACAAATCTGCGGGGAAGGACGGCCTTCCTAGCAATATCTATCAACGATTTTTGGTATTTAATACGAGATACAATGACAGACATCGCAAATGCGTGGATTATTGAAGACGAGGAAGTGAAAAGACCGAATCTCGCTACAGTAGTTTTTGTACCTAAAATAGCACAACCAACCAAAGTGAATCACTACCGACCGATTTCTCTCTTAAATAGTGATACAAACATAATAAGTAGATGCATTGCGGACAGATTGTCACTACACATGGAGAAATTATTGGGTAACTTACAATTTGCAGCTATTAAAAGTAAGAGTATTTTTGAGTTATTACTTACTATCAGAGATTGTATTACAATCTCAAACGAGTGTAATTTATCTACCGCTATTGTTACCTTAGATTTCCAAAATGCATTTAATAATATTAACCACTCATATTTGTGGCAAGTACTGCAACGATTTGGGTTTAGCAAAATATTTATAAAATGGAGAAAGTACTTATATAAAGATGCTGTTACAAAATTAAATATAAATAGTCATATAACGTTACCCATTAAGGCAATTACTTGGCTCCGCCAAGGCTGCCCTATAAGTTTACAACTCTTTGTTTTAGCATTAACACCATTTTTAATTTTGTTGCAACAACAGTTAACTGGGTTAAATATTACAGAGTCGTCACTAAAGGTATGTGGTTTCGCAGATGATGTAACAGTGTTTATATCTTCATTACAAAGATTATGAGAAAATGTTAACAAGTATCACGAAATACGAGCAAGTATCAGGCTCTGTTTTGAATTATAAAAAATCTAAAATAATAGTATTAAATAATAAATTTGAAATCCCAGCTAATGCACAGATACCGATAGAAGACAAAGTAAAAATACTTGGTATATATTTTACAAAAAATATTAAAGAAACAACACAATATAATTATGGTTTGATTATTAATAGAATACGGCATTTGAGCTTACGAAATTTAAGTAGAGTATTATGTTTATATTATCGTGGAAGATATTTAAATATGTTCATTTTAAGCAAACTTTGGTATATAGCAAGTGTCGTGGCGGAGAAACTACGTATTTAGAGTTAGATACGCTGATCTCTGCCAAAGTTACGAGCGCGCTGGACTAAACCTTATAAATGTTTACTACAAAACACAAAGTTTATATATCCGAAGATCAATCGCCTTATTCACAGAAGCAAAAGACAGTGTAACGAAAAGATTATTGAGTTATTTTGTTAACAACCGTGATGCGACCTTTTCTTTAGCTATACACGATTTGCCACAAGGTTGTGTTTATCTGAGAAGTATATTGACAGCTTATCTGTATAACCGAACAAATCGTGAGGTAGATAACATGACGTGTAAGCAATGGTACGCATCGTTTCAGTAAACACTAGCGCCTCCTACTAAGCTAGAACAACAAGAACCCAATTACAACTTAACACGGATCTTGCACAATGCCAATTTAGGAGGTACTGGAGCAAATGAAAAAAACAAGTTGGTTCACGGTCATACACAACATTATAGATACAAAATATAAAAGAGATAAGTGTGCGTTTAGCATAGATAAAATATGTATACAATGTGGTGTAGACTATATCTTAGAACATCGCATTACGTCATGCATTCATAGTAAAGAGATATGGTACAAATTACAAAAATTCCTGGGATATGTTACAAGATAACTGTAACCGTAGCAATTAATATTAAGGTGATTACTAGACCAGATCATGCCTTTTCCCCACAAACAAAGAATAATGCGATAAATTGGTTCATTGCACAAACATTAATATATATCATGTCGATTGAATCAGAAAATGATCCAGTTTTCTATATACAATATTTAATTAGGAAATATTTATTTTTACAGTGTGAGAGAAGAGTAAAAATTATGCTAGATTTATAGAACATACTTTGAATAGAGAAGTAGAATTGTAAAAAAAATAGTAAAAACATATGATTTAAAATGTGTAGCTAACAGTAAGGCAATGTATTAGTGAAATAGAAATAAAAAGTTTATTAAAAAAGTGGTTATCGTGGTCGACTCATAATTAAGGTTAATTTTGTCACGGTTCGAATCCTGGTCGTTGATCATATTTTGCAATTGTAGATTAATATTGATAATCTTCACTTTTATCATTTTTTATGATTGATATCTAATTCAACTATGATACTCTCATATTTTACTGTTAATGTTACAGTTATTTCAAGAAGCTTTCTACTATTCTTAGTTAGGAAACGTAATCTGAAAATTGATGGGTTTCTTCTTAGAAGAACCTAAGAATGTAATGTGTGTCCAAAATGTTCATGAATAAAACAATTTAGTTATTGCTGATTTTATTTAAACACTAGTTTAATTGCCCCTGCTATCCCGACAAAATAATAATTAATGAGATCAGAAGCTTTAAGTTACTTCTTGAATTTAGGTCATATTAGGTTAGTTTAGCCAGCAATGGCTGTTGGGGCGTCCCACATGGGTTACCAACACTTGTATTAAATACTTCTCGTAGAGAAAATACAGAGTAATCCATATAAACCTTCAAATTTCAATTACTTATTTATTACTTCCTTGTGGAAGTGACAGTGAATTTGAGATTGCATTGTATTTTCGAATTGCTCCAGCAGAATCCGTTTTGGGCCCATCCTGTTAAAAAGTTGAACAGTGAAGGCCTACTACATAGGCTTTATTTTCTTTGGCCTATGCTTTACTATTTCTACTTCTTCCACGGATACCGCTGCTTTTAGGTCCCTTGATAGCAAAAGGGGCTTCTATTCCCGCTCATGGTGTCCGTCCGTCCGCCCGTAGTTAGGAATTAAATCTCAGGAACTACAAGGTGTAGAAGATGCTCGAGATGTCGTTGCCAAAGTCTTAGACTAGTTGAGAGCCCCTGGAACTGTTTTGATTGGTGCAGTGGTTCAGTGTTGCCAGCCCACTTTCTATAAAATAAGATGTTCAAATTCCTTCCATTCGGTTAGACCTACCTGTACCAAACTTGGCATAAACATTATTTGACGCAATGCAAACAACCTGAGAAAGTATATGATGCCAAACAACTCACTTACCAATATTGTGAGCCTATTTTCTCTGAAATTATTTTTTTCACTATTATTTTTTCCATTGCCTCCATTATTTTAGTCATAGCAGCACCAAACTTGCCATAAACATTGTTTAACTCAATAGGAACATACCACGGTTATTCTCGGTTCCCAGGAATCCCGTTGTCAGTGTTGTCAGTCCATACTAAAATATATCTCCTGAATTATAAGGTGTACAGAGATGCCTTTTTTGTCGTTCGAAAGGTCTTAGTTAGACTGGGTCAGAGCCTCCAAAATAGTCTTGATAGGTCTAGCATTTCAGGCATTTAAGAACGAGTGCTTCCCAGTATCCTTTGCTTTAAGATCAAAGTTGAGGAAGTTAATTTAAACTTCTGGAAGATTAGTACATAATACATATTATATACACACTTTTGTTTGTTTAGTGCTTATATTTGGCGATTTGGTTTTTACTTTTAGAATTTTTAGTATTAAACTATTGTTCAGTATTTTACACGATTATATTGCTTATTTAGTCCACGGCACGTTAAATATCTTTTGCATGCAAAGTGTTCATGCATAATATAAATAAAATGCATAGGAATTTAGAAAAATATAAATACAATTTATATAATTTATAACGTCAGTAATCGTTGGGTGTATGAGAGAACAGCGACCAAGGCGATACACGTCTAAGACAAGTTAATATATTTATGGCTTATAAGTAACCACACGTACCTGGAATAGAATGCAACAGTATTCACTAACCAAAGAGCAACGTTAGTGCTATAAGATAGGATACAATTATATAAAAACACAATATAATAGCAATAAATAATGATGGTTTCAATAACTTATAGAAGAAAATACTATGCTATGGCACTATGTAATTCGGTATAGTTCAATAAAATATTTATTGTCAGATTCGGTTTCACTGCTCACAACTTGAAATTTAACTCAAGTAATTATGCATACATTTCGTCACACGATCATAAAATTCGAACTTGAGAATAATACCTGGGTTTAGGCTCACATGAATAAATGACACTATTACAACAGTGCTTTTACAAAACA
>JAGDQP010060283.1:0-12230 GCA_022664845.1 Lepisma saccharinum
AATGATGCTGTAAGCTAATGAAAATTGTGTTGGCGCTTTTCGAAATAGGCATCTGTGTTAAATGTTATTCACCCAGCATGCATACGTTTTCCTATTCTTCGATATGTGTAAACTTCGAAACTCATTATTTCATACTTTGTTTTAATAAAGTAACTAAATAACTGTTGAAAGACTTAGTTTGAGACGAAAAGTTTAATCGTATTACCTCGGATGAAATGTTAACTGTTAACTGCTAGATAGTTGCAGTGAAGTAGAGCAGGACCAAGATAAACTTATCTATTTGCTAACGCCTTATTTTGTTTCAGTTGGTAGATAAATCACTATTTCAACATATGAATTTACCACGACATGAGAAACGACTATTTTATCCAATCTGAAATTTCCGTGTGCATTTCTTCGTGTATCTTTTTAGGGTGATATTCTTGAGCCGCCACAGAAATGAGGATTCTTAAATTTATTTAAGGAGCTTATTGTAAAAAGCTCACGTGTCTGTTGACGAGAATCTTATAATAGTTGTAAACATAACATATTTTTCTGGGAGGGCGGGTATCCTAATTATGTGAATTGTCAAATATTGTAACTACAAACACTGATTAATTACGACAGTAGATGTAAGATTTTCTACTAGAGATATGTGCCCTTTTGAAAATAAGCTTTCTATTTTGAATATCCAGAAGAATGTCAGAATAGCCCGTAGCAGAGCTGTAAGCCACATCCTACCTCATTGCCTATCCGAAGTCAGCAATGTTAATGACTTGTCCAATATATACAAAAGCTACGTTTCAATATCATCAATTCGATTTTTGTGTTCTATTGAAACAAGATCGCGTTAGTAATAAATTGCGAAATAACAAAACGGTGAGATAACGAAAATAATCTCCATTGTTGTGAATTTCGATTTAATAGCTAGGAAGAGCATTTTTAATAAAGGATTAATCTACATTGAACGTGTTGCCATTTTGTCTTTTCGTATCCGAGATTGATTTAAGTTTCTATAACAATAATGCTTCCGGATACAATATTTCTCAACAGTACTCTTCGCAATGGATAAGAAACGTGCAAGCATTTTCTTCCAAATTTAATAAAGGTATCAAACTTTGTTTTGAAAACCAATATTATTCTGTCCCCTAAGAAAACACTAAGTTTCCAAATCATAAACCTCTACTAACACTATTATTATACACCTAAAATAAGAACTGTCATATATTTTAATAAAGAACACAACACCTATATCTGCGTTTTCTGTCAAAACATTTTTCTCTTAACAACACTAATGTACTCACCCCACATGAAATTGGCTGTCTCCATATTTTCTCCTTTCTGCTGTTGCAGTGGGACACCATAACCTGTTCTTTGCGGAAATGGAATTGGAATTGGCCTTGGTATAGCCAAAGCTATACAAACAACCACAGCAAGGAAAATGAAAACCTGAAATGAAAGGCAGCAGTGTTTATCAGTTACAAAATAATTTCTAACTTTTAAATGTAATATTTTTTTTTTGTTAATTATAAACTATTTGGTTATGGTGTTTCATTTTGATAAATAATGCTCTTGATTTTATATCATTTCTATTCTCCACTTATACAAAGTAGAGAAATAGATCTATGAATCCTAAATTGCTTACCTTAAGTCAAATCTACCTTACTTTTAAATTGGGTTTCAGATATAAATTTCAATAGCAAATAATTTTGAGACAAATATGTTGAATCTAAATTTTAATCATAATCCACTAATATAACTCTTCTATTTAAACTCTCACACTGGGTAGGATGAAAAAAAAATACAATTCAGGACAAAGTTTATTTTTGCAATTATGACCATTATTATTTTTATTAACATAAAACTCAAAGATTTGAAAGAGTGTGTCCATTTTGCATTTAATATTTTATTATCTTTTATGTTAAAAATAATTTGTCGTGGAATAGAGTATTTTACTTACCTTGGTCAACATGATTGCAATTCGAAATAACTTGTTTCGTGTTGAAGTTCCTATTTATGCTAAGTACAACGAAACTTGGAAATATATACTGATTTATTTTTGTCCTCGGGAAATTCACACACCAGTTGATGATATGTTAGTGAACCATATGTTGCACTTCATACTTACTTATATGCGACTAATTAATGAGTAACTTCTTTTGTTTGACAGACCACGCATCAAGGTTAGCATATAAATGACGTTGAATCAGTTACGTTTGTATAGAGACACAATTTTTCATTTTTCATTATAGTATATTAGGATTTATGATCATCAAAATTTGTTTTAGTTATATCAAGAACAAAATCTTGAAGATAAATACTTTTTTATTTATTTTGTAAAGCAATTTCTACATTTTGAAGATTCCCGGTAGCAATTTAGGAGATTGGCAGGATATTAGAATAGGACTTATAAATTACATCTCATTTTCTTACAACAGAGAATTTTCACAAAGTCTCAACGACCGTTTAGCAAATTAAATTTCTTGTTCTAAATTTTAAGAGTAATAGTAACTTTCTTCATTGAGGAAGAAGTATATAGTTATTTTTGCGTTCCGTTTCTTGGCTTCTTTCTTCCTAAGTAATGTATAAGTAATATAATAAATTCGAAATACACGGAAGAAACTAAGACAAGTTTAAAAATAAACTCCTTGATTCTATTTCAATGATTCTCTTACCCCTTCCGTAAACCTGCCCTTCTGTATTTATCAGAGGATTAAATAATAGGGCATAAGTTACAGAAGAAACTAGCACAGCACAAAGCGAATGAATAATTTCTCACTTTAGGCACTAAAGAGAAATATATATTGTGCGAAGCATTTCAATATCTTAACACATTCTTTAGATCTGTTGATCTGTTCACCTCTGCATTCTTCATCTCTAATTAAATGTTCACATTTTATTTAAGTCCTTTAGGCAATTTCAGCTTAGGGGAGCGAACCATGATGACATAATTGGTGGAATGAAGTAAGTTCACGGAAACTAGAAAGTTCCAAGAAACCCCACGCACGCGGTGATTGTCTACCGAAAAGCCCACTTTCCACAAGCGGAGATCCTACGCACGTATCAGAAGTAACACCCTATCATGGAGCCACCGAGGTGCCCTCGTCACTTTGAATTTGGTTTGGCATGTAAAATACATGCGTTTCATTGATACATTAATGTATAGATAAAATGCCAATCTATAACAGAACATACTTTAACTTCATATACAGTCACTTTATCAATTATTAAATTTGCCTGCCCCATTATTTTCTTTTTAATCATGCATGGAAAAAATTATTATTTACTTTTAGTACGAATTGTTTAAGAAAAGGATGTCTTAAAAATGTTGAACAGCAAATGAACAGCACGAGATCGGGTTAAGATAAAGATAAAATGCATTTTATGAATACCAAATATGAGGTGGAAGAGAACATTAACAGTACTTTTGCGTATGCCCACCGCTACCCGGAGGTTGCGTTCCCCGCGGAAACGCCGTCCAACTGCCTTCGGACGCACCGTGCTCCTCTTGCACACCTCGCTCGATATGCGTACAGTCACATAATAGCTTGCAGTAGTAATCAGATATTTATGTGCACCCTAGCAAATATTAAATAATAAATACGAACATATAAAATATATTTTGAAACAACAAAAGAAGAAAAAGTGTGTTTCGCGGGAGGGACTTGAACCCGAGACCTTTCAAGAAAACAACGTCTTGAACAGTCCTCCACGAAGGCGAACTCGCAAATGGCCCTTTCGAACTTGCATTTACAGTGCATGTGTTAGGTAACAAGCTCGGTCACGTGTCTTACTTTTTGATTATGCACTTCAATTTTAAAACATTTAATATTTTAAGGTCCTTGTGGAGACATGGCAACTACCCTTGCAAGGTTACCCAACATAGCACCAATCATGGACTGATCCGAACTGCCATCTTCTGGTAAAGAAGGTAACTTCAAGTATAAATTGTGTTTTGTGAATATGTGTGATTGTGTGTTTTCCAAGAAGAGGTTGGTTGAAAGCACTTGTATCAATGAATGAAGATTAGGCAGAGGATTTAGGTCTCTATTATTTAGGCCTTGCCTTTCTTGCCCCCTCCTGCACAGAGAAAAGGGAAAAAGTCTCCTTGCCTCAACTGTTTTCGGACAAACCATTTCCAGTCACCGCAGCCCGGTTAACCTCCCCCTCTCTCCCCCTGAGTGTTTGCCGATCCTAATAAATCAGAAGTGCCTTTTTCGTTACAAGTATATGGTTGGACCATTCTAAACTATATTAGCTAGTATGATAACATAAGTGTTGTAACAAATACGGGAAATTCGGTTTTTAAAATATCGCACTTTCAGAATTCGCAACAAATAATCTATTGAGTCAAATTACTCCGAATTCTGATATATTATAAAGAATCGTAATCATACCACACGTAACTATGTATTTCCTACGATTTTGCAATGTACAGGGTGTAACGATATGACCAAGCAACTTGGAACTTGGAGGGAAGATAGTCATTAAAAAAAAGCGAGTTAGTACCTGTGTTGAAAATTGTCTCCCCATTCAATTGTCATCCGCACCTACCAAATAAACAGATAATTTCTTGGTATTGAGTGACAATAATTATATAGCATTAAATAGATATGTTACAGTATGTAGTTTTTTAATGTCAACGTATCCCGCTTTACTCTCATCCTTTTGTTGTTATAACAGTTGGGATAAACTGATCAATCGGTTTTAAATCAGACTAGTTTAGTTTGAATGCGATGAAAACTTGTAATAAATCTTTTAGAAGCATGCATATTTTTGTTTAAGTCATCAGGCTAAAATTTATTAATACGTAGACATGTAGCTATTGATTTTGTCTGGGTAATTTTATACAAACACAGCAGACCACTAAATCACTGGCGTAGCATGAACTATTTGAGGGTATGGCTACAAAGTTTCAATTGTCAGCAGTTCAGTTTCAGTAGCTGTTGTAAAATGTATCAAAATATATATCGATAATAAACACACTTCACAAACAGTTACATGATTACAATTTTCAATATATTTATTTATTACTCCTTACTTTACCAATACAAGGAATATTTTTTAAATACTATACACCCATACAACTTTTCTTATGAGTACGCAAAAGTCAATTTTATGTAGTATACAGGGTGGTAAGGTTACGGACCGACAAACTTCGGGAGGTGATAGTACAGTGAAAAATAAAGAAAAAAAGTCGAGACAACACGTGGGAAATTCCGAAGCGTTACGGAGCTACAGCCAGCCGAAAGCGTGGGAAAATGAACTTCAGAGCGGATTATTGCGAAGACGAGAAATCGGAGAGTAGGCGGTTGAGAGTAAATTAGAGGAAGTCACACCCGGGCTATCCAAAAATGCATATTGGAAAATCCTACAAGCAGGGTGCAAGGGATTTCCCAAAGGAAGTAGGGGATTCCCATTTCATTTTTTCGAAATATTTTAAAGTATGATTCTTCCTCCGAGAAAAATGTAGAATTAGTATATTTGTTTTCCTTTCTGACCATATTCATAAATATACTACATAAAATTGACCTTTGCGTACTCATAAGAATAGTTGTATGGGTGTATAGTATTTAAAAAATATTCCTTGTATTGATAAAGTAAGGAGTAATAAATAAAGATGTTGAAAATTGTAATCATGTAACTGTTTGTGAAGTGTGTTTATTATCGATATATATTTTGATACATTTTACAACAGCTGCTGAAACTGAACTGCTGACAATTGAAACTTTGTAGCCATACCCTCAAATAGTTCATGCTACGCCAGTGATTTAGTGGTCTGCTGTGTTTGTATAAAATTCCCCAGACGAAATCAATAGCTTCATGTCTACGTATTAATAAATTTTAGCAGCGATGACTTAAAAAAATTTTCATGCTTCTGAAAGATTTATTACAAGTTTTCATCGCATTCAAACTAAACTAGTCTGATTTAAAACCGATTGATCTGTTTTATCCCAACTGTTATAACAACAAAAGGATGAAAGTAAAGCGGGATACGTTGACATTAAAAAAACTTCATACTGTAACATATCTATTTAATGCTATATAATTATTGTCACTCAATACCAAGAAATTATCTGTTTGGTTGGTAGGTGTGGGTGACAATTGAATGGGTAGATAATTTTCAACCCAGGTACTAACTCTTTTTTTTAATGACTATCGTCCCTCCAAGTTCCAAGTTGCTTGGTCATATTGTTACACCCTGTACGCTGCAAAATCGTAGGAAATACATAGTTACATGGGATTCTTTATAATATATCCGAATTTGGAGTAATTTGGCTCAATAGTTTATTTGTTGCGAATTCTGAAAGTGCGAAATTTTAAAAACCGAATTTCCCGTATTTGTTACATCACTTATGTTATCATAAAAAGTTAATATAGTTTAGAATGGTCCAACCATATATTTGTAACGAAAAAGGCACTTCTGATTTATTAGGATCGGCAAACACTCAGGGGGAGAGAGGGAGAGGTTAGCCGGGCTCTGGTGACAGGAAATGGTTTGTCCGAGAAAAGCGGGGGCAAGGAGACTTTCTCCCTTTTCTCTGTGTAGGAGGGGGCAAGAAAGGCAAGGCCTAAACAATAGAGACCTAAATCCTCTGCCTAATCTTCATTCATTGATACAAGTGCTTTCAACCAACCTCTTCTTGGAAAACACACAATCACACATATTCACAAAACACAATTTATACTTGAAGTTACCTTCTTTACCAGAAGATGGCAGTTCGGAGCAGTGCATGATTGGTACTATGTTGGGTAGTCTTGCAAGGGTAGTTGCCATGTCTCCACAAGGACCTTAAAATATTGTTCTAAGTTCATAAGCCCTAGCAGGACAAGATGGTGAAAAGTACCTTGGAAGGAATTATGATAAAAATTACTATCATATTCAGCATAAACAATGACGGCTCTCCACCCAATTTCAGCTCCTAAGATTTCAGATTTCAGCTAACCTAACCTCAAAATAAATTAAAATGTGTTTTGGGTAGTTTAGCCATATATCGGGTAAATTTGCACCTACGATGGCCTTTTTTCTTTAATTGAAAATTTTGCAAGCTCTTCTATATGGTAATTGTTTCATTTATGTTGGCACCAAATTCAAATTTTTAGAGAAATTAGAAAATTTGAAAATTGAATTTAAAAGTCTAAGACAACAGCAGGCTTGAAACAAAGTATATTTTATGTATCTTTAGTGATTCTAAAACTTTAAAAATGTTTTAAAATTGAAGTGTATAATCAAAAAGTAAGACACGTGACCGGGCTTGTTACCTAACACATTCACTGTAAATGCAAGTTCGAAAGGGATATTTGCGAGTTCACCTTCGTGGACGACTGTTCAAGATTTTGTCTTCTTGAGTGAAAGGTCTCGGGTTCGAGTTCCTCCTGGGACAACACTTTTTCATCTTTCAAAATATATTTTATATGTTCATATTTATTATTTAATAATTCCTAAGATGTATATAAATATCTGATTACTACGGCAAGCTATTATGTTACTGGACGCACACCTAGCGAGCTGTGCAAGAGGGGCACGATGCGTCCGAAGGGAGCTGGGCGGCGCTACAGCTGGGAACACAGTCTCCCTTTAGCGGTGGGCATACGCAAAATTGCTGTTAACATTCTCTTTCACCTCTTATTTGGTACATATAAGATGCATTTTATCTTTATCTTATTCTAACTCGATGCTGTTCAACTTTTTAAAGACATCTTTTTCTTAAACAATTCGTACTAAAAGTAAATAATAATTTTGTTCATGCATGATTAAAAAGAAACTCATGTGGTGCGAAAATTGAAGAATTTATAAAGTGACTGTATATGAAGTTAAAGTATATTTTGTTATAGAATGGAAATTTATATTAATGTATCAATGAAACGCATGTATTTTAAAAGCCAACCCAAATTCAAAGTGTTGAGGGAATCTCGGTGGCTCTGTGATAGAGTGTTACTTCTGATACGTGTGTAGGATCTTCGTTTGTGAAACGTGAACTTTGCGATAGAGAATCACCGCGTGCGTGGGATTTTTTGGAACTTTCCCGTTTCCTTGAACTTATTTCATTCCACCGATTCTCTCATCATGGTCCATTCCCCTAAGCCAAAATTGCCTAAGGGACTTAAATAAAATGTGAACATTTAATTAGAGGTGAAGAGTGCAGAGGTGAACGGATCAACAGATCTAAAGAAAGTGTTAAGATATTGCAATACTTCGCACAATATATATTTCTCTTTAGAGCCTAAAGTAAGAAATTAGTCAATCGTTTTGTGCTGTGTTAGTTAGTTATGCCCTATTATTATTTAATTCTCTGATAAATACAAAATTGCAGGTTTACGGAAGGGGTACGAGAATCATTGAAATAGAATCAAGGAGTTTATTTTTGAACTTGTCTTGGTTTCTTCCGTGTCTTTCGAATTTACTTTGTTACTTATAAATTATTTTCTAAGAAAGAAGCCAAGAAAAGGAACACAAAGGATAGCTCTATACTGCTTCCTCTATGAAGTAAGTTTCTTTTACTTTTAAATTTAGAACGAGAAATTTAATTTGCTAAATGGTCGTTGAGACTTTGTGAAAATTCTGTGTTGCAAGAAACTGAGATGTAATTTATTATTCATATTCTAATATATTGCTGCTATTATAAATTTCGACCGTTAATCATCAAAATGTAGAAATTCCTTTCAAAATAAATAAAAAATGTATTTCTCTTAAAGATTTTGTTCTTGATATAACTAAAACCAATTTTGATGATCATATATCTTAATATATTATAATGAAAAGTGAAAAATTGTATCTCTATACAAACGTAACTGATTCAACGTCATTTATAAGCTAACCTTGATGCGTGGTCTGTCAAACACAAGAAGTTACTCATTAATTAGTCACGTATAAGTAAGTATGAAATGCAACATATCGTTCACTAACATATCATGAACTGGTGTGGAAATTTTCCGAGGACATAAATCAATATAAATGTCCATGTTTTGTTGTACTTAGAACAAATAGGAACTTCAACACGAAACAAGTTCTTTCGAATTGCAATCATGTTGACCAAGGTAAGTAGGGCCTAAGTAAAATACTCTATTCCACAGAAAATTATTTTTAACATAAAAGACATTGAAATATCAAATGTAAAAAGGACACACTCTTTCAAATCTTTGAGCTTTATGTTAATTAAAAATAATAATGGACATAATTGCAAAAATACACTTTGTCCTGAATTGTAGTATCATCCACGATACCCAGCGTGAGGGCTTAAATAAAAGAGTTAGATTAGTGGATTATGATTAAAATTTAGATTCAAGATGTTTGTCTCAAAATTATTTCCTACTGAAATTTATATCTGAAACCCAATTTAAAAGTAAGGTAGATTTGACTAAAGGTAAGCAATTTTAGTTTTTATAGATCTAGTTTACTTCTTAGAAAAGTGGAGAATAAAATTGATATACATTCAAGAGGATTATCGATAGATATGAACCACCATAACCAAAAAAATATAATTAACAAACAAAATAATTATAGTTAAAAAGTAAGAAAATATTTTGTATGAGTTAAACACTTCTACATAAATTTTCATTTCAGGTTTTCGTTTTCCTTGCTGTGGTTGTTTGTGTAGCTTTGGCTATACCAAGGCCAATTCCAATTCCATTTCCGCAAAGAGCAGGTTATGGTGTTCCTCTACAGCAGCAGAAAGGAGAAGATATGCAGACAGCCAATTTTATGTGGGGTGAGTATATTAGTGCCTTTAAGAAAAGAAATGTTTTGGCAGAAAACGTAGATATAGCTGTTGTGTTCTTTATATAAATATATGACAGTTCTTATTTTAGGGTTACAATAAAGGTGTGAGTAGAGGTTTATGATTTGGAAAGTTAGTGTTTTCTTTAAAAAAATGTAAAATTGGTTTTCAAAAGAAAGTTTGATACTTTTATTGAATTTGGAAGAAAATGCTTGCACGTTCTTTATCCATTGCGAAGAGTATTGTTGAGAAATATTGTATCCGGAGGCATTATTGTTATAGAAACGTAAATCAATCTCGGATACGCAAAGACAATATGACAGCTCGTTCAAAATAGATTAATCCTTTATTAAAAATGTTATTCCTAGCTATTAAATCCAAATTCACAACAATGCAGATAATTTTCGTTATCTCACCGTTTTGTTATTTCGCCATTTATCTTTATTCAATAGTAACACAAAAAATTTAATTGATAATATTAAAACGTAGCTTTTATATACATATATTGGACAAATCATTAACGTTGCTGACTTCAAATAGGCAATGAGGTAGGTTGTGGTTTACAGCTCTGCTACAGGCTATCCTTACATTATTCTGGATATTCTACAGCTTGCGAAATGGAGAGCTTATTTTCAAAAAGGCTTATATCTCAAGATGAAAATCTTACAATGGGTGTAAAATATGTATTCCACTGGGAGGCCGAGCACCGAAATTATTCATCTACTGTCGTAACTAATCAATGATTGTAGTTACAATATTTGACAATTCATACAATTAGGATACTCGCCCTCCCACAGAAATACGTTATGTTTACACCTATTATAAGATTATTGTCAACAGACACGAGCGCTTTTTAAAATAAGCTTCTTAAATAAATGCAAGAATCCTCTTTTCAGGAGCGGTTCAAGAATATCACCCTAAAAAGATCGACGAAGAAATGCACACTGAAAGCACAGTTTGGAGAAAAGAGATTTTTAGTCGTTTCTCATGCCGTGGTAAATCCATATACTGAAATAGTGTTTTATCTACCAACTGAAACAGAATAAGGCGTTAGGAAATGGATAGGTTTATCTGGGCCCTGCTCTACATCACTCCAACAATCTAGCAGTTAACAGTTAACATTTCATAAGAGGAAATACGATTAAACTTTTCCTCAGAAACTAAATCTTTCTTCAGTTATTTAGTTACTCTATTTAAAAAAAAGTATGAAATAATGGGTTTTGAACTTTACAGATATCGAAGAATAGGAAAAAATATGCATTGCGAGTGAATAACATTTAACCCAGATGCTTATTTTGAAAACCGTCAACACAATTTCCATTAGCTTACAGCATCGTTTAATGTATAAAAGGGTTATAATTGTACAAGACGTGATATTAAATTTACACAATGAAGTTTACGATTATCTATGGAATAATTTCATATGTGGACAAGAAATGTAAACTTGTTGTATAATGAAAATGTAATATTAATTATTTATTTTGTAGGTCTCAGTGTGAGAAGTTACTCATATATAAAAACATTTAAGTGCTTAGAAGTAGTACCTTGTTTACATCTAAAACTGTCATGTATTCATTATTCGTTTCAGGAATGCCATGGTTCTGGGGATAAAAGTCAAACCAAGTCATACGGAAAAATAGAACAACGAATTTGAAACTATATTTGATCATATGTTTCGATACATAAGAAATTCTAGTCAATTTTGTTAAATAAAAACTCTCGAAAACATTACTTTGTATGTTAGTGTCAGTACTTCACTATTTTAAATTTGTTTGTATTTCACACGTAATATCTGTAGAAAGCAATAATGCATAAATAAAAACTTGGAAGTTAAATAATTGTATTTCCTTCTTAAAGAAAATGTTAAATTGGCTCTAATAAATCTTCAATTAAGAAGATGCAAATTCTCTTAGTTGTATTGAAGTTACCCAGAGAGACTCAGCTAATTCATTTCTATAATGTAGCAGACACTGCTTCTCTCTTTGTCATTGAAGATTTAAGTGCACAAACCAGTGTATGACAGTATGTAGAACATTGTGTTAGCATGCAAGGAGAATAAGTTGTTCATTATGATTCTGGAGAAAAGATCAAATTCCCACGACGAACATGGAAATGAAAATACAATCATTATGGAAAGACAGGTGACTACAAGAATTCAAATTTCTCTCCACAGTATGATGAAGACAGAAAGTGTTTTGAATATATATTTTCATGTGAAATTGTGGATTAAGAACTGTAGCTTTAAAATTAACGTTGTTTCTTGTTTCATAATTTTCCAACAACATCCAAACTTCCAAAACCAAAATGTTATGATTGATCTCCTCTAAACTACACTGAACAACTTGTTAATGTTTTCCTAAGAAATTCATGCAGATATTATTTGAGGAACACTATTTCTTCTATTATATCATAGTGTTCACACACGATGCATATTGTGCTAGAAAATATAATCGATAGGGAGTAGTGTTAAAATTAAAATACGAAATTCTGTGACTTAGCCACAACATAGTGTAACATTATTTTGCAATTTTA
>JAGDQP010060284.1:0-12230 GCA_022664845.1 Lepisma saccharinum
CCTAGTCGGTAGCGCGCTCGACTTCAGTGCGAGCTGTCCCGGGTTCGATTCCCGGTGGGGGTTCAAAATTTCGGTGTTGACCCAGCATCGTGAGGACAATTGGGGAGCTGCTGTGAATAAAAATCAGTGGCGATCACAGTTGAGAGCTTCGACTCTCATCTCCCAACACGTCTGGTCAGCATGGGAGCTGTAGATCAACTCCTCCCTCCGCGAGAGGCATCATCCTTTAGTGGATTGAATATGGCTGTGAATTATACTCTTTATGCGTATTTTAGGAAAATTTAATATTGATACATCTATGTAACACCGGCATAGATGACGCAGCTATGTAGAAAAATTATAATGTAGTTAAAAGTTTTGCGTCTGTGGGTAGGGTTCGAACCAATCTCGTCAGCTTTATGGACAAAAAGAAAGAAAAATAGAATTAACACGACGCTAAAACCACGGCTACGAATCATTATGGTAGAACAAGTTTCGAGCTAAACTCTTGTTTAAATGTAAACAAAGTATAAAGCGCCTTTTTGTTTAATTTTCCGTTTCATGTATCTATGATCTAATCTTCCATTTAATGCTATTTTCCTAGATTCTATACATATCAAAACTATATCCTACAATTTGGTAAAAGTTTTTAAAAAGGGAGTTTAACCCCCTAAGTGAAAATAAGCAACACTTCATCCCTACTGATTACGAACGTGCTGATATCCCTGTATTAAATTTATTTTATGATTAATAAAGTTAAACAATAACTTTCTTCAATATATAATTAATAAAGTGAAACAATAACTTTCTTCAGTATATTTAACCACAGAGAATGCTTATAAGTAGAGGCTAGTCGCTTTTCTTAAAATGTATTTATTGCTTTTAGGTATCTTAGACTCAAACCGGAGAAGTTCGTAGCTGTAGAAACTGGTGTAACTAGTAAGTCAATATTTGAGAAGAGGAGAGTGGATTCTCATGTTTTGCGAGGTTGCCACATAATTCATATCAAAACTTAGTTTTTTTTAGAGACCAACAAGTGGGTTTTATAAAAATTGTAATAAATGGCAAATAAATAGATCACTATAAAGAAAATTGAGTCTGTTTTGTAGAGGAACTTATGTGTTGAATGGCTTATTCCTAACAAGTTTCTTACAGAGGAAAACATTTAATTTTGTAATTTAGGCTTTTGAAAGAGACCGCTCATTTTATCATTGACTGAGTGTACGTCAAAGTGTAACTGTTTAGATCTAACTATCTTGTGAAAATAACAATTGTGACGACATCTTTATGCAGAATTGACTGCCTTACGATGTATATAAAAAATAAAAAAACAAACACAAGAAAATTAAATATTATTTTTAAGATTTTCTTTTTTAACAAAAATTCAATGGAAAGAAATCCACAAATAGCCAAAACAGGAATTGAGTCAATTCGCACAGAAATAAAGAGCCAAATAACAATAACGTAAAAGCGATCCTCTATTAATATAGGCATAAGTCAGACGAACAAACTCTACACTGTGGAATCCAAAATGGGCATATGATGTTTGGGCGGGGAGCATTTATATTATGTTTGAAGTAAAGGAATATAAATGTAAATTTTGTATTTTGGGGCCATTTTAGTAACTAATGACTTCGCCCCGTCTCAAATCCATCAATTTGAAATTAAAGTTTTATGATTGCGTTTTAGTAGTGTGTTTGTTTGTCTATTGTGTTTAATTATACACAACTTAAAATATTTTTATTTTTGGCACTAAATTTTATATAAACTTTGACGTTACCACAATGCAATTTATTTTAATTTTTGCTTAGCTAGAGATTGGCTATTGAACTTAATATGAATTTATTATTATTTAAAGTATTTACTTGTATTTATTTACCATACTTTTTGTTGGGAGGTTGCGATTTTAGTTTGTCACGTTGTTTGTACACTATTTAGTTCTGTAAAATTATTTTGTGGGGGCTCCATAGTCTAGTGGTTAGAGCGTTGGACTTTTGTCCGCGTGGTCCCGGGTTCAATTCCCGGCTGGAGTCCCAGTTTTCGGCGTCCACCCAGCGTGGTGAGGCAAACTGGGGAGGTGATGGCCACTCGGTCTAGAAAGCCCCTAATACGCCTGTTCGTGGCCAGGTGGCGCGCAATGCTGACCTCACTGCCGTCACTCAGGTGGACGCAGTTCCACCAACCGCGGACAGATGACGTTGGGTCAGGCTCAGGACTTTTCGGTCTGTAACGCCCGTGGTTATTATTATTTTAAAATTATTTTGTTGTGAACTACTTACGAACTGTAATGACTGAACTTTGAGTTTTATATATTAAAAGACTTAAAACTAAATTTGTGTAGCATTTTATTAACTCTTTTGTTACCTGACCTTTAGGGGATTTATTTGCCACACACTAATATGGAATTTAAAATATTTGCAAATTTTCGGCTTTTATATATGTAGGCTTCGTCACGCAATGACGTTTTACCTTTCTGGTTTAGAATTATAGTTCATTAAATGTTTCAATTTTCCTACAATTATTTTACTTTCGCTGATATAACACTGATGTAATTTTAGCCTAACCATTTTGGTATGTGCTATTATATATATATATATATATATATTTTAATGTGCTTTAGTTTGTACTTTTTTTTTTGTATATGTCACAGTATGCTTGCAACCGTTGACATATTGCAGTTATTATACTTTAAAAAGGTAATCGTTTATTTTAATACATATATTTAAGGTACGTGCAACTTAATGAAACACTTTTACCCCAATACACACATTGAAAACTTGTGTATTCTATGAGAAAATCAGTAAAAATATAATTATGACAATTAAAATTATTTTGTTTGCTATTACTTAGCTAAACTCTTCGCTTCCAGAAGATACTTAGGATCAATAAACAGCGAAAAAATATTAAGTCTGGCCAAGCGAACGTTTTCATATAAACAATTCGCGCCCAAACGTCCTGCCCCGTCCAAAATATCGTGCCTAGAAGTACTTGAGCAAAGAAAAGACTATTTGGGATCCACTTTTACGCATGACGCACAAAGTCATTTCAGGAACATACTACACAGATCAACCCAGATGTAAGAATCAACCCAAACACATCTTAAAAGAAGTGGTGATTGAATTCCAAGGATGTGGGCTTCAATTCCCCAATGATCAGACTATAATACGTAGGTTGAATCAAATCACATGTTGATGGTCTCGCAATCGAAACTGTAGGCTACCACCGAAACCGAGAATGGTCTGGTTGTCTCGATTTAAATAGAGAAATAGATATCTGATTCTAAACTGCAGCTATCTTAAATTTCTGGAAATAATAATAATGCCATCCTTGTAAATCAGTTTTGGATAATAGTGTGATAATTTTACGTCATATATTCGCTCATATGCTGAATAAGATCAAGAAAAGCTTGTTTCCCTCAACTAGCATGACCCTTTAATAAAAGATTTTGATTGGTGACAGGCCTGGGTTAAATCAGGTCGAATATATTTTTAGTCGTTCCTCTAACTTTTTCGTGGTCATGCCCTATCGCCGAAAGCTCTGTGCGATATATACGGCAAGCTAATGCGATGTAACACAGGGCGTTGCAAAACAACACAGAAAAACCGACCTCACAAGATTCCTGACATGAAAATAAGAAAAAACATAGACCATCGAGGGTGCTATAGGCTGCCGAAAGTGTGGTAAAATGAACTCTAAAGCTTGGTAATTCCAATGCCATTAAAAGTAGACCTGACCTGTCATAGCACCTCAAAGACTTCAAACGTGCTCTATCCACAGTTATGCGATGGATTCTCGGACATTCTCTGAGTAAATGTGGGTAGAAATAAGCACGATTAAGACGACTTTCTGCATGAGTACAGATGATAAACGTAATCAGTGGCAACTAACCGGGCAATGACAGTCTATACCTGTTGGACCAATATTGGACCAATTTTTACACATATGGTAGACCACTCCCGTTCTCCTAGTCGTTAGCATATCTGACTACGAATTGAGGGGTCCCGGGTTCGATTCCTGGCTCTGGCAAGGATCTTTTTCCAAGGCGTGTGGGTCTGGAAAGGTGCCTACCCATGATCGTGATGCAACTGGGGAGCCGCTATGAATAAAAGATAGTGGCGATCACAATGAGAGCATAGGCTGTCCTCTCCCAACCCGTCTGGTCAGCGTGGGAGCAGTAGACCAATTTCCTCTCTCCGGGGAGAGGCCTCATCCAGTAGTGAATTGAATACGGCTGTGATTTATTATATATATAATATGTTTTTAAAGTTGATATGAGAATACATCTTTACGCAAGTCCCTATTGCTACGTCGAATTTACCAGATAACACTTACGCTTTTCCGAGTATTTATTCCACTCGTAACTTACGAAAGACTATTAAGTCAGTAGTGAGGAAATTTGAAGGAAAATCCTTCTGTAAACTGCAAAGCTAATCATCATGCATTTGTATTTGAAAGGACTAGAATAATCAAAGCTGTGAGGTACACGAACTCACGACCTTTGATTCCAGTTCCCAAGTTTGCCCCAACACAACGAGAACACTTCAGTCTGACACTTTGATAAGCATTTATTAGGACATCGAAGAGATTGGGGGCTGTAATAGTTTCTGTCATTTAATTACGCTATGCATTCATTAAGTTATAAATTTTTGATTATGCAATATTTAATAAGGAAAAAGTTATACAATATCCTGGACGAGTTGGAATTCCGAAAAAACTTGTTCAGCTAGAGAGGATATGTCTTAGCGACCTCATATGCAGAGTACGGGTAGGTAATAAATAATATATCAGATAGTTTCGAGATTCGCAACGGATTGAAACAAGGGGATGTCACAATTACTGTTTAACTTTGCTTTAGAGTATGCGATTTTAAAAATAAAAGAAGACAGAAAGGGCTAATGTTGAATGGCTTGAATCAACTGTTCGTGTACGCGGATGATGCAGATTTAATAGGGGAAGATATAGATGCACTAGAAAGTAGCATCGAGGTCTTAGTAGAAGCTTGCGATGAGATAGGTCTACAGGGAAACATAGAGTAAACAAAATACATGATAAGCCGAAACACAGGAAACCTATGTGCCATTTCTTAACTTTTCATGTTTTGTTTCCAGTTTATAGTTCTGTGTGCTGTGCATATTGTAGAAAAAGTGGAAATAACCTCTACTTTTGTAGATACAACAACTTTTCAGTACCTAAATAGTATTCCAGACTGTACTCCAAAAACCGTTTTTTTGGCTTTCCCGAAAAATCATAATTTGCCACATAGAGGATATTCCGACGACATGTAGCAGGCCAAAACGAGGTAACGGAAGAAATGAAAAGTCGTTTAGTATCGGGTAACGCATATCAAGAAATTTGAAATTGAAAATATATAGAACGGTTATTCTGCCGGTAATACTTTATGGTTGTGAAAGTTGGAGCGTGACCCTAGCAGATGAACATAAATTACGAGTGTTTGAAAATAAGATCTTGAGAAAGATATACGCACCAAGATGACTGGAGAATCGAGGAGACTGCATAATGAAGTACTTAACGGCATGTACGATTTACCCGATGTTGTAAGAATAATGAAATTGTGACGACTAAGATGGACAGGCCATGGAGGTCGGATGAGAAAAACGAAGACTATATTCCATGTTGGTTGGAAAGCCGGATGGAAATAGACCATTGGGAAGACTGAGACGACTTTGGGAGGACAATATTAGAAGGGATCTTCGAGAAGTTGGTGTTTCTGTTGAAAATTGGCTTTATCTTGCCCAGGATAGAATCGTATGGCGAACGTTTGTTATTGCGGCGATGAACTAGCAAGTTCCGTAAGCCATAGAGTAAGTAAGTAATATTTCATATGAATGCATATGCCTATAGTCTCAATTACAGCTAAATAGTAAAGATTTGCATTGTTCCAGTGGACGGAGAAGTATCTTCTTTTCTTGTGATTTTTTTTTATGAATTTCCCTGTTGCCAAGTTTCTGAGTTTCTAACTTTTTGAGAATTTGATCGCACTTCTGTGTATTTTTTTTTTTTTTTTGTGATTTATTTATTAACATTTTTTTTACCAAATTTCAAGATATGTTCATTGCTAGTCCTCACACATAGAGCTATCAGAAGAATACCAGTATTTAAAGAGAAACAAATTATTTTGCAAAAACTGTCATATAAAGGCATTAGATTTTTCTTTCTTTTTTTTTTCTTAAGCGAAACTGTACATTCAAGAGAAAATACGTAAATTTAGTTTTTTTTCCACAAGTAGAAGGGAAAAGTTCACGTTTAAACAGCGAAATATGAAGTGCAAACCGATGATATGATTGACACAAGAGCTCCAAATTTAGCTAGTTAATTATTATTTTGAACTTTTTGAGATTGAAATGTGTATTAATAAAACTTCTCCTGTTCATTTTTGTTTCGAAACAGGTGTGGGTTTTCCCATTGTCTTTAATTATCTTCCTTCGTTAAAAATATGATATTGATTGTAAATGCCCTCGAATATTTAAATGAACGTTTAAAAATAGCACGTTATTAGAATACCTTTAGTTTATAACTAGCCTAACAGGCTCTTTACACAAATTTCGCAGAATGGAGGAGGCGCTTCGAAAATAAGGTCTTCAATTTTTGTGTAATGTATATTTATTGAAGAGTCAAACTATTGACTTTAATGTTGTTTTTTTTTTTTTGTAACTGATATACTGTATTGTTTCTTTGCAGATCTATTATATTTAATCGTGGGATCAAGGGTACTGGAATTAAGTGACAGGTAAATGCAAAAAAGAGTTATCTTTTTTAGTCTTAGGACGACGTTTTCCTTTGATCTGATATATTACTAACTATCGATTATCTTAATTTAATACGGTTAATGCTTTCGTAAATATTTTGACGCTGCACGTAATCGAGGTAATTTTTGAATAGAAAGCAGTACTTATTGGGTCATTTCATGACAAATTATCTAATTTAAAAAAGAAAAATTTAGAAAATTTTTATTTTTCTTATGTGGGCTCCCGTAGACAGGTACAGAAACCAGAATATCTCGAAAAGCGGAATCAAAAACCGTTGTGTAGCTCCTGAAGTGTAATTTCAAGTTGTGGAAACACCTTTTCTCAAATTGAAATCCTTTATTCCAAAAAGTAGGCTGGAAAATGACTAACCAGTTACATGAAATTTAATTTTTAAACAACGATTTTGGAGTTGAATCTAGGGCTGCAAGTTTTTGTAATATCTAGACGTATCAACCGATTGTTAGCATGCAAAACAAACATGGCCAAAAATCACCCACATCCGTTTTTTACGTGGGTTCAAACATGGCCCTTTGCGAAAAATTCCAGATTTCGGGCTCAAATATAGATCATTCCATGTCAAATCACCCAGAACAAGTAACCCACTACCTCATATTTTCACAAAATATGGCACAAATATTTTATGGGTTGAGGAAAGAGAAGTTGTAAAATATAACTGGTCTGTAGTTTTACACATACACTGCTCTAAAATTTGAAGTTCTCGAATTAACGACTCCTCAGTATGGCAGTGTTATGGATTATAAATTTGTTTATAGCTTAAAGTCTATTAATAGTAGATTTTTCAAATTTTGTACAATTTAGTAGAGGGGAATGAAGAGTTCATACATAATAGGAGAAGTCTTCTGAAGTACGTCTGAGTAACGAAAATATTACAAAATACGTGAAAATTTTCTCAAAATTCGAGCTTAGTTTCCAAGGCATAGGTCAGGACAACCTACTGCCTACAGCATATGTAATGCCAATATGTGTCCTTCCTTTTCAAAAAATATGAATAGAGGGTTTTGAAATATCTTACAATGTAGATGAGATAAAATGAATTGTATGGGCGGTAACAGCTTACAATGTAGAGTAAAGCTGGGCAAAATGGCGCACTTTTTATTTAACGTTCCCTAGTTTTGTAACAAAAAAAGGAAACAAATGTTTAATGAAGTATTGGAATCATTGGAATCTCTCCTACATTGTACCGTAAAATTAAAAAAAAAAATAATGAAATTTGTGAATCACAAACAATATTTATTAGAGTTAGCAAAATTCTTTCTTTTTTGTTTATTTTACCCGAGACTATGGGGCGAACTGAAATATACCTTGGTACCAATTTAATATTTTTATATAATAAAGAGTGTATAATAGACTCATAATATGTAAACAATAAAACATGATTTAAAAATTGTTGAAAATTGGAATAAACAATACAATGTTAACAAATTTCTGGCTTGTTGAATGTTCTGCCATTTCTAGAAACGTTTCACTTTGCTCGATTAAGTAGTTTTCTGTTTGGCCGCTTTAATACTTTTCTAACAATTAACGCTGCCCAGGTGTAACACGCCGATTTGAATGAAACATATAGTGGGGAGACCAAATAAAGATACCCGTATTTTTTTTATATCTTCAACCATGGCGTTTAAGGCCCCCCCCCCCTCCTCTCCAGCTTCAATATTGCAACTACTTTGTGGCAGCGGAAACTACAGAAATAAATCCCCGATTTGAATAAAACTTATACAGTGGACACAAGAGAGCAAAAAGAGACTCGCATTTTTCAATATCGGCAACTGTGGGGTTTAAAGGGGTTAATCCTCACCTCTAGCTTAAATATTGCAACTATTTTCTGGTCACGAAAACCACAGAAATACATCTCCGATTTGAATGAAACTTATACAGTGGACACTAGAGACCAAATAGAGAGACCCATATATATCGTCAACCGTGGGGTTAAAGGGGGCCAACCCACCTCTAACTTCAAGGCTTCAAAATTGCACCTATTTTGTAGCAGCTAAACCCACAGAAATACATCTACGATTTGAATGAAACTTACGGAGAAGAAAAAAAATCACTTTTTTCGTGTAAAACGTGGCTTATTTTTTAAAACCCTTGAAAGAATACTTCTTTTTAGTATCCTCTTTCATTTTATGTATCTTTCCCCTCCATCCTATGTACAAATTCTTTGTGAGGCTATTAAAAATGAAATTCCTATAGTAATATATGGGTTTCTGTGTTAGTCATATCATCCACCAGGGGCTCACATTTACGTTAGGGTTTCTTTTCCTCTTCTATGTTCGTACTTCCGTGGTGGCCACTGACCAGTGTGCGTGGGGGAGGTAGAGAAGAACTCTGCTGGCTGGTCTCAAATGACACTATAGGGTCGTGGGCAGACATTCCAAAATAGAGCAGAGTTCCCTCCCTCTTTCATTCATCAGAGCAAGGTCGTCGAAGATCGAATATATGGCTTCAGAGTCTGGTTTTGGGGAGAGATCATGACGCAAGCAGTGCCTTTCGCGGGTGTTTGTGCTAGCTATTTGGTAACCCAGTCTAACAGGAAATATAAGCGCACGATATTGAATACGAGAGTTATTTAAAAGGGGTAACCAGCATGCAGTCAACTTATTAAGAGAACTTAAATTGGAGGATGGCGTTGGCATTCGGGAGCTCGTAGGTTCGATTCCAGCTGCCGAACACCCTGACTGAGGTTTTTCCAGCGTTTTACCTCAGTCACATCAGGCGAATGTCGAGATGGCACCTTCAACATAGGTCCTGTCCAACACCTTCCCGAATCCTTCCCACTGTCTCGGCCTGAGCCTTAGATGCCTAAAGGTCAAAAATGTAATTCAAATTTAAAATTATTGTAGAACAAACCTAGTAAAAACTAATCAGTCCAGCCTGATGTCTGTATTTAAAACAAGGCAGTAAGAATTATTAGTTTGAAATTAGTTACTTACAGGCTAATGAACCTACCACTTTGTTATTATAATAAAGTAGTAAATGTGGTAGATTAGCCTGTAAATAAATAATTTCAAATTAATAATTCTTACTGCCGTTTTAAAATTGATATTTATGGCCTTTTAGGCATTTAAGGGTCAGGCCGTGATAAGGGGGAGGATTCGGGAAGGTGTGGGCCGGGACCTATATTGAAGGTGCCATCTCGGCATTCGCCTGTTGTGATTGAGAAAAATAAACTGGAAAAACCTTAGTCAGGGTGGTCGGCCGCTGGAATCGAACTTGCTCCCGTCGGGACGGACGTAACCCATAGTGCTTTTACCCATAGTGCCCATCAAATCCATTTTATCTTATCTTACAACGACCTATCGAATGCTACGCCAATGCTTTACCACTGAACTACGGCAGCTTGGCTTGTTCTACACTAGAACTGAAATTAAGATACTGTATATCACATTTTAACCAATTAAATTTACATAGCCATTTTGCGTACTGCCTTTTAAGCTAATTATACACGTTATAAAAAAAATGGCTATGTATTTAGTTAGATTTCTTTCCAACATGATCCCATTGAAATACCATCATGAAATTTTGCACATACTTTCTAATCAGAAGCACATTTAACATATTATCTCTCAAGAAAAATAAAAAATTATATTTCGAGTTTTTCAAAAAAAGTTTTGTTTTAATTTAAAAAAAAATATATAAACATTGGTCTAATAAAATCAAGTAATATATCAGCTCTATTATTATCTAGTAATATTATTACTATAGTAATAATTACAGCTCTTGAAATTCTGAAACAAATGGTGGAAGTTTGCGTTGACTAGGACAATTTAATAGTTTTTGAGTTTCGGGCTCTTAAAGGTTTCAAAACGCGTAAAAAATTAGTCGATTTTTTTATTTTTAACAATTTATTCCTCAAAAACCGAAAGTGACAAAAACATGTAGTTTTTTTTTTTTTATTATATTAATGAATTAACAGTTACCAAATATCACACATTTTGTAAAACACAAGTTTTAAAACTATTTTCTATTGGTTGATTTGGTATGGAATGACCCTGGGGGGGTCCTAAAACTAGTGGCTACTGGTAAGTGATTACTTACTACCTATTTGGGTAGAAATATAGAGTCTTTATACCTGCTTGGGATAATATTCAGGATCAACAACCGAGGATGAAATCCTCAGGCATCAGGGAAAAATTACAACCTGCACGCTTTTTAAATTGTTATGCTAAAGACTCTATACATCTTTAGTTTTCTTTCTCGTTCTTTTGGCTATTTACGCCAGTGTTTTATATTTCTGAAGACCTTTTACATCTTCAGCTTTTATATCATTTTACTGTTTCAGTTTTCGTATTTTATCCAAATAACAGCTAAGTTTAGACGTGACAAAGATAAGGGGTTTCCCCCGTATCGGGACTGGCGTAAGCCATAGTGCTGTTACCGCCCATAAAATTCATTTTATCTTTATCTTATCTTTATCTAATGCACTTCTTCATTTCACATCTTTATTTTTGTTATTTGCATCAATTTTATCATTGACTTTTAGACAACTTTGGCTCAGGCCGTGATAAGATACGAAAATTACGTGGGAATCAAGTCGACCAGAGCCTAAGTTGAAGTTTAGTCTGGTTTGACTGATTAATGAAGAAGAGAAACGATAAAAAAGTTTATTTGTTTGCAGACCTTGAATTTTTCGGGAAAATATAGAAAGTTGGAAATTTTACATCCTCATATACTATAATGGCATTTAAGAATTGGCCCATTTTCAGTCAAATGCTTAATTAGTATACTAATAGAAAATAAAAAATAAGTAGAGACCCTGGATCTTGAGTAGACATTAGCTTCATTCTTGAGTACAAATCACTAAAATTCTTGAGTGCTAATGTCAAAATTCTAGAGTTCACTGTCAAAGTTCTACGGTGCTTTTAAGTGAAATTAGCAAATTTATAACAAGCGAGGCGGAGTCGAGTCGGGGACTGTGCATATAAGCCACCGCCAGGCTTCAGCAGCGAGCATGCTCTTTATATGATCAATGTTGCGTTCGAAAAATTGTGGCGAGACCTTTTCAAAGATACATAAACTACTTTCATATCCCAGTCGTTCCAAAGTTGAAATCCCCCCCCAAAACCTTGGGAACCGCCCTCCTGGAGAAATGATTCTGGTTTGAATTCGTGTTGCCGAGACCTTCCCAAGGATACCTCAACCACTTTCTTAGCTCTAGTACTTTCAAAGTTGCGAATTCCCGCCTGTTAAACTCGGAATCCTCCCGTTCAAACTAGATGAATGATATGGGTTTGAAGTTTGAACACGTCTTGCCTTGACCTTTCCAACGGCGCCTCAAACATCTTCCTAGCTCGACTTGTTCCAAAGATATAAATTGGGCCCGCTATCTCAGGGACCTACCCGATCTCTGAAACCGCCCCTGCGATCTGGATGAGTGATACGGGTTTTAACTTGTGTTGCCGAGACCTTTCCAACGCCACCTCAAACATCTTACTAGCCATAAAGTGACCCCATATCTGGCAACGC
>JAGDQP010060285.1:0-12229 GCA_022664845.1 Lepisma saccharinum
TCATGAACCTGTGATCTATTTCGTTCGTAAAAATCTCGACGTCATTTCATTGATATCACTTAATTTTAATGTATATGAATTACAAAATCTATTACATGAACAAAACAAATATGTTATTACCACCTAGAAATTTATAAGGTTTATGGGTTATACGCTGTTTCTGGTATTAATAAACTCAATACTTTAAAGTTGCCTTGGCGTTGTCAGTAAGCAATGGACCTGTAATTCTTACAATGTAAAATGAAAATTTAAAATACTTTAGTAATAAATATTTTTATTGTTCTCTTATGTATGTACTCCTGCACTCTCTTATCAATATTATTGAACTATATAGATTCACAATCTAGTATAGTGATTTGTCTTCATACGCATAACCTTTCAGATTTACATCCAAAATACACAGCCTGTAAAGCAGTAGCGTAAAGAATTGAGTAAAACGCCTGACCTGAAAATTTCTTATTTCAGCGCACCTCTGAAACATATCATTTCGTCTGGAAATTCACTTGATAGATCATCTACATATTCACATTGGAGATATATTGCAACTGTGTACTTCTTCATCTGCGGAAGATGTTAAGAATTTTGGGGAGAGAACTTTGAAGAAATTAACAACGTTACTCATACCCTTAAACCTGTTTTCCAATTGGCTTACAACAATGTCCAAATAACCGTTAAATACAACTGTGCGGAAATATTCGTGCGGATTGTCAAGTCGCTCGTCCTGGCACAATTCATCGAAATGGCGCTTCACACGACGTACTCTTCTAGTTTCAAATGTTAAAGGAATGACCCACTTTTCAGCAAGAGAAGTTGCTGAGTATATTGCCTCCAGAAAATTCCCTCTAATTTCTGAAAGTTGATGAGCTGCATTTCTCAGAAGTGCAGATGCTTGATCTAACTCCAAATTTTCAGATTGCAAAGCTTGCGATACTAAATTAGTAGATTCAAGTATTTTGGTCTGTAATACAATAAGAAATAAGAACCCAAATTTCTCCAATTTATGTTTTAAGGCTGCAGCTTCGTTTCTTTCTGCTGCGTTCTTAGAAACCAGTGTAATTCTTGACAGGGCTTTCAAAACATCAAGGAATGCATATCGCAAAGCTTTAATCGATCTATGTCTCGAATACCACCGGGTTGGACACAGCTTTTTGAGTGTGAGGAAGACGACAGAAGTTCCCAACTTTTCGCACTTTGTGATAAAAACTGATAAATTCTTTCTAATGTATCAAAAAATCACTTAACTTCTTTGATTTTACGTACAGTATCATTAATAACGATATTTAAATTGTGCGCAGCACAATGCACACATTTTGTCGTTGGTTGTTTTTCATCAATTCGGTTTTAACACCCTTGTACACACCAGACATAGTAGCACACCTAACGTACCCTTGACCACGACATTTACTTAAAGAAAGTCTCTTGCTTTTGTATGGTATCAAGAATTTTGTTTTCTAATCCGGCGGCACTCTGGTCTTCTACCAGGATGAGTCATATGTTCGTAGCGTTGGGTATCCCTGCCCAATCCATGCCGGAAAACCATGTACAACGTGTAGAACAGGTGAAGGTGGTTGTGGCAGAAAGCGTGTCACGTGTCTGTCTGATCAAAGCACTAACGGTGTGTGGGAGGAACTACGCGTTGAATACACAGTTGGCAGGACAATGCCTGAGGAGAAACGTGTGTGTCCTGTGCTTCTGCGCCATTACTGGAAAAAGGGCTTGAATGCAGCAGCCAAGGAAATTTGTACCGTAGAAGGTGAAGGTACTGTCCACCCGTCCACAGCTAGAAAGTGGTTTCAACGTTTTCGGTCTGGTGATACCAGTCGTGATGACAAGACCAAGAGTGGACACCCTGTGACGACGGATATCGATGCCCTCCTGAACGCTGTTGAAGGAAACGCAAGAACCAGTACCCGTCAGCTGGCAGATGAGGTCCACACATCACAAACTAGTGTCGTTCGTCATCTGCATCAACTTTGGTTTCGCTCCAGGCAACCCAGAATGGTTCCCCATGATTTGACTACCGCTCAAGCTCAACAACGTGTGACCCTGTGTGAAGAACTGCTTTGAAATCCAACTGATGACAGGTTTTGGCGGCGGATCATCACGAATGATGAAAAGTGGATCTTTGTTCGTTATCCTGACACCGGGAAACAATGGCTTCGACCAGGTACCGAGGCGCAGCCAGTGGTTCAAAAAGTTTGGTTTGAAGAGAAGACAATGCTGTGTGTGTGATGGAATTTCTAAGGTTCGGTGCACTGGGAGCTCGTTCCACATGGTCGTTCCGTAAATGGGACATAGTATGCTAAACAGCAGCAACGGGTCGTTATCCAGCACTGGTGAACCGAAAGCGACTGCTCCTCAAATTTGACAACGCTCCATGCCACAGGTCAAGAACAGTCCACCAGCACATTGCGGACATGGATGGCGTGGACATTTTATCACACACACCCTACAGTCCCGACCTTACGCCATCTGATTTTCATCTGTTTCGTTCCATGGCACACTTCCTGCGAGGCAGACAATTCCATTCCGTGGATGATGTGACAACTGGCATTACTGAGTTCTTTGCTGCAAAGCCTGCAGCCTGGTATCGTCAGGGGCGTGTCACTGATGGAACGTTGGAGAAGGACCATACAGTGCGATGGGATGTACTACGCCGAATAGGCTTCTGTGGTACAGGGGGAGGCGGGTGCTGCACATTATCCATGAAAACGCTACGAACATATGATTCACCCTGGTATTTCTGTGAAACCTAAAAAAACTTTAATTGATTTTTACGTCAGATGGCCGACCTGCTTCATCATGACGAAGTGTAACGTATCTAAAAACTTGACTCAATTGATCCTTTTTTGTTATGTCTTGAGTTGTGTCCATTACTATAGAAAAGAATGGACCAAGTTTGATTTCATTAACAATTTCTTTTTTAACCTGTTCAGCTTAAACGCTAATGATTTCATTTTGAATTGTAGGGCTAAGGTACTTCGCCGTGCCTTTCGGTTTACTGATCAGCTCATGTAGTATAGGATCGTATTTTGACAAAGGTTCTATGATAGCTAAGAAGTTCCCAGTATTACATCTTCCTATTTCATCCCTACGTCCACGAAATGTCAAATTGTTTGCAGCCATTGTTAATGTTACCTTCACAATTCGGTGTAGCAGCTGTTTCCAGAAATTAATTTCTTCCGTAATCTCTGATTCCATATGCATGTCAATTTTACTTTTGTTTCTCCACGAATTGAAAACCACACACGCATTCAAATGGCTTGTTTCATGGCGTACTATGTTTTTGGACAACCCTTTCCAGTCACGTACCCCTTCCTTCGAAGACGATTTTTGCTCCCCGAAAAAGCTAACAAGGTTTGCAGTAAACAGTGTCGTTCTTGAAGGAATAAAATAGCCATTCTCTTAAAATTCGTTGGCCTGTGATCGCTAACTTGAAACAATATTTATTAGAAAATTATCTATTTTTCTGCTTGATATCTCGAGGAAAAGGACCAGCTGGTTGACAGGAATTTTGTGTAACTAGGAACATTTTTGTTACACCGTCTACTTGTAAGGGATAATCAGCACGATCATTTGAATGTTTTAAGTCACCCGTGTTTGTTGTATCCTCGATATAGTAGTATATGCCAGACTTTCTTACAATTTGAAACCGGTTTTATGGCCTCGGGGAGATCGATATGATGTGGCCCCGCTTCTATTTTACACATACACACATGAAAATAAATTGTTCTTTATCCATAGATTCTAGAGGCCTATATCACGAAGAGCCGATTACAGAAAAATATCTTCTGTCTGCAATGGAACAGCATTAAATGTAATTTCCTTATTTGTAGTCCTCTTTCTGTTATTATTATTAATTATCTTAATTTACAAGATAAATAATAATTAATTATTCACTCATGCTTAGTTATACTGCTACTGACGACAGATTTAAATTGAGGCTTAATACCAAATTAAATGGGCCCCAAGCAATTGACTTGCCAGGGGCCCTGCATAACGTCGCTTATTAGCAACAACTTAGGGTCGTGATCATGTATAAAATGGTTAAAAAGTCAAATTTGAGTATTTTTGTAATTTTTGGTCGTAGCCGTACACCGGATATACACTCTAGAGGTCGTAAGGTGTCTATGTATCAAATATGAAGTCAATCCGACAACTACATCGATATAACGGAATCTTTCGCATAACGAGTGGCAGCTTTTTCTTTGGCATCTTCCAGAAGAACGAAAAAAGAAGTTGATTTTCTTAGTAGCCTAAATTGTTAAAAATCACAGTGATATTCAAAAGGGCAATGTCGTTAGCTACATCCCTTGCTAACAAATGGGAGATTCCCCTAACATTTCAAAACTGGACTCCGGATCAATCAAGTTTTCAGTTTATGCCTTTTACATGCAATATTTCTTCTTAAATTAGAAATTAAAATTGTATTAAATAGCTACTATAAATCTAGAAAATCGGACGCGGGCCCTCTTTTACCTGGGCCCGCCCGCGTTGCGGGCCCGAACATTACGCCACTGCTGTAAAGGAGCACTCTTATGCAAACGCGGAAATATCTGAAACTCCGAGGATGATTTGAGGACATTTTAAAACTTGGAAGATTACTTTGTTTTACTTTGTGTAGAGTAATAAAGTTACAGCTCGTTCGACTTTAGCGTCATCTCGTATAGCCACTTCCATATGTAGATCAATTGTATTTATTAATTTTCATTTTGGACTCAATCCTAGTGTCCTAGGTAGGTCCTGTAACAAAACATTTTGAAATTGGAATTTCCCTTTGTATTACATAGATCAGAAATATTGTAAGTGTGAAACAGTATACTATTGTTTACGACTCGAAGAAGTTTGACCGAAGCCGACTAGTGACTATGTTAGGATCGTCCCTATGACTCGTGACTATGTCCAAATGGCTGTGATCGGACTCTACACCAGAGGTGTACTGGTACCGTAACACGCGGGGACGCCGTTCCGGTACTGCTTTTTGGGGAAAAAAATATTCCATTTTAAAAAAATGTTTTATCCGTAAGTCTGGTCAACGTTTTATGTCAACAACAACACTGAGTAATAAAATGTTGTGCTGTGTATAAATGATTTTGTACTATGGCATTTCTTCTAATAAATGTTTCTTATTCAGTTTCTAAATGTTAAGCTTTTCAAATTTAATTGATAAAAAGTAATCCATATTTTTATCAATATTAACTATTTTGTTTTATACCTATTCCTCATTTCGTAGTTATTGGTATGATGTATGGTAAAAGTTGAAACGTTCCGGTACTGAAAAATTTACTGGTGCACCCCTGCTATACACAACTCATTAAAGGGCACTACAATCTGGAAGGAGATTGAAAGTCGTGGTTCGGAATCTACCTAAACTGTATTTCGTGTTCGTAAGTTATTGTTTCCATCTCACTGAATACAATGGAAAATCAAAAACCAGTCCACCTCTCCTAGGAACCTTCAGTTAATAAACCTGACCCAAAGCTGAACACGACTTCTTCGTTATATAAAGGAGATGAACGGATATGAAAGAGGTAATGAAACAAGAGCGAGAACAGTGTTTCCAATGTTACCCAGGCACCATTGACTCGCGGTTATGGTTGCGAGCTTCGAGTCGGCACTGAGAAGGCACACAAGAATGAGTAATTCTTCCAAAGATGTAAATGGATCCTTTTCAGTTGACGAATATTGATAGGGTAGCTAACCGAAGATACCTTCTCCTTTCCTGCACCCGGAAGAATCCTTTCTCTGCGAGAAATATGTATTCTTCAACAGGCGACAGACTTTTGTCATACCTGCCTATCTTACCTGTAAGAGAGGTAAATAATATTAAGAACTTGAATTATTAAAACATTCACTAAAGCATGAGGTGACTTATTTAAATTAAAAGTATCGAAGTTATAAATAAAATCATTATTCTCTTTTTAACCGTTAAAATCGAAGATTTTTCAATCGAATAAGCAACAAGACTAGAATATTAAATTCAACTTTTTGATCTATTAATTCAATATAAATTTACACAGAACACTAATTCTTTTACGAACATTGATGTATCACTATATACATAACATCTTTTGTCTTTCAGAAGAAAAAAACTTACTAAGATTTTATGAAGGAAGATGTAGTCAAAAAAACTTTCAAAGCCTACGTTTCATGTGTTTCTATTCCACTTGAGCTTTTATGAACTAATCTAAAATTATGTGTGGGTTACCATCTATTGTGCTGAGAGAGAGATTTCTCCCCTACAATACTCACGTAGTGAAAACAAGATGCCTCTGACGTCAGCAAATCGGCTCAACTCATTTTAAGCTGCGCGTAGTAGCTCTGAAGTGCAGATCTCTCCAAAATCTCTTGACTAAGAAGCTACGATTGACCTCTTTGCTGTTGTGAAGTTCTTTGAGAGGAAACCAACTCTCAAGAATCATCAAGTAATCCATTCTCGTTGCAATTAGTGTATTACAAACATCACTAGTGAATTGTGGTGTAATTTGAAAACATGGTAAGAAACATTAAATCGAAGTTGGTTGTGAAAATGTAGAAAATTAGGAGGAAAACTTGAACCACTTGAGATGTTTCAAAGATTCTTTTAAAATGTATTTCAAAAAAGTCATTGTTTAGTGTATCTGAAGAGAAATGAGTCTCTCATGTCCTGGAAAGAGAAAAAAAGATGTATTACGAAGTTCTGTCGTTACAATTTCCTTACCCAATCAACAGAAAGTTAGTAGCAGTCTATTTTTTCAGTATAATACTTCAACTTATTTCCATGGACAGATTTAGAAGAGAGACTTTGAAGAAAATTACTTTAAAAGGTATTGTTTGGAATGAAACAGTTTAAGTCTTTCTGAAATGATTGGAGGACACAGTCCCCCACCACATAAATCTGCCCATGCTTATTCACTCGTCTCAAATAATTGTTAAAAGAAACTTTCACTCAATTTATGCCATACAAAATAGTTAAAAATCATCAATAGATGTCTCCTTATTATTTGAGCAAATTGACACTAAAATGAAGTTTCAGTGCAAATGTACAGAGTTTACGAAAATCTTTTAATATAAAAAAAATCTGCGATCATTGAATTTGATAACGTTTGTAAGTTATACACATGAAGTGTGTTATTTAGATTCATACTGAAGTGTGCATAGAAGAAACATGATCACATACATGAAAATAATTATTCAAATTTTCAGAAATTATAAATTAAATTTAACCTTTGAATAATATACTTTTAAAAGGGCTTCATTTCAGGAGTACATGTTTTGGGGGGAATTGAGAAAAACGTGTCAAAATGATAAATGTTAAAATGACCAAAAAAAATTGCCTCTTGACTATGCAACTCAAGACATCAACAAGAACTTGTCGACAAGCACTTTCTTGTATCATTAGTTCACTAAATGCATAGACGTGACAAGATCATCCACCAGAAAATCAATTTACCCCTCTTTTTTGTCACTCTCAGCCAGACAATCAACATGCAAGAGTTGTACAAGTTAGAATATCTCTGTCATTATTGTATTGCCATAGAACAGTACCGAACTAAAAGCTTTTTGCAGTGTTATCGCTGTCAACGATACAGCCAGTCTCAATTTGCCTCCGATTTTGACCCTCGCTGTGTCAAGTGCACAAAAACCCACTATACTCCCGGATGCGAGAAGAAGACTAGAAATTAGCCTCTAAAATGTACAATCTGTGGACAGGATCATCCAGCCAACTATCGAGGCTGTTATATTTTTCAGGGTTGCCAATGCCGCTTCCAAAAGGACAAATCTCCAGATGTTGCCATCTCTCCGCATTTTGAATCTCAACAACCGACTACTTCCACTCCTTCCACAACCTATGCTGTCCTCACCAACCGCAACCAATCTGCCAAGAAGACGGAAACTTCCAATTTTCTCACATTATTTGCAAGACTTCTTGCCTCAACTGCAAGCACTCAATTACAAAGCTACGATGGCCGAACTCCAAGCTGGTCTACCAAAGATTCAAGAAGCTTCCGACACTCCAGCACACACTAAGTCATGATCTTGCAATACTTCATGAAATAATTCACTACTTCAATAGCATTTTGAAGATAATACTTCAATTACATCTGCCTTTCCTTCACTGAAGCATAACATCTAGTGTGATTCTAGTGCATCACTCCTAACTCCCCTTTCCTCTCTTCTCTCCCCTTTCGTCTTCTTACATCCTTTCTTTGCCTTCCTTTTCAATTCATGACAATACCAAGGACTGCGACAGTTGCGTACTTAACTCAATCAACTGTATTCTTCTTATTTCGCCAATGTCTCATCACACTTTTAGAAGGCATGAACTTTGTGTCCGAAACTTCTACTCCTGCATAATTCGACAAATAACTCTGACCTGAAATCCTTAATTTTACCACGTGACATGAAATTTTATTATATGAGACTAACGCCTATAAAATTCCAAAATTTCACGGAAGTTTTATAATGCTTAAACGTACATTACAATCTTTATATGAATTTACATGTTGATCCGCATGATGCCTCTTAATGAGTGTGTTAAATAAAATAGAATTGGCTGTGCCAATAAATACACAAGGATGGAGAAAAGTGTGTAAGAATTTGTTCAAGAGAAATTAGCGGTTGGGTATGCCTAATAACTAAAGATACTATGCAAATTTATTATAATAAACAATTGTATAATTAAGTTTCTTCTTAAAGAAAAGACAATATCAAAAATATAAATTTGATCCACAAATTCTTCAGCTACATAAAATTTGCTTTCTTGTCGTCCGTAATATATTTAAGAAAGATGACATTTTGCATCAGCGTTATTTTGAATAGTAATCAGTTACTTATCTCTTTACGGAGCATTTTACATATAGGCCAGAATATCAATACAAATTTGCAACCGAACGAAAAGTTATGCTATTGTTAGCAGCCAATACTATAACATGCTGTTATTATGATTTTAACACATACCACCACAAAGAAGAAACAACGTGTATGCACCATATTTTAATGTAAAGTATTCATTAATTAAGTATATATTGTATAATATTAAGTATAAAATATTTGTATTAAATAAATATATAATAAGTATATAACTTTTATTCATATATTACCTAAAAAGAAGGTTATATTTGTATACTAGTAAAAATAGTAATAGTTTTTTTATTCATTCATTATCTTATGTCTACTCCTTTGAATAAATAAAAGTATTAAGAAGTTGGTAGAGCGTTAATTTTGTATTCAGAAGGCTGTATTCCATATTTGAGGACTTTCCCTTTTATTAAACTTTCAATGTGTCCAAAGTTTTACCTTCCCTACAATCATTGCTATTCAGTGTTGTGGCTGATAATCACAAGGATTGGATTAGAATATATTGGGCTCAGGGATTCCGCCAGGAATTTCAGTTTGGGGTGTAAAGTCGAAATTTGGGGGGAGTAAGTGGAGTTTATCACGATTTCAAACGACTTTTGACCACTAAAAATTTAAAATTGGGGTGTTCTCGAGGATTTCAGGGATTTGATATAAGATTATTAAAGTTGTCATTATTAGGATTCTGCCAAAAGTTTACAAATCCTGGCTCGAAAGGTAGAATTATTGATTGTCCCAGATGAATGTTCAGACACATATATGGCAAGTGTAAAACCTTTAATGAGTTTTGCCACGCATGTCATTGGAAAGGACATAACAGAAATAGTTCCTACTGTAAGTTCACTAATCCCAACTCTAACTGCAAACCTACTCAACAAGTCCTTCAAACTGACGTTAGCCAAGAGTCAATAAATCGCTTAGATGTTAGTTATATGGATGATGTTTTGGGTCTGACATCAGAATATGATTTACCTATTGTTAATTTACAGCCAGATTTAAGTTTACAAATAGGATCTTATTCGGTACCTTTCAAAATTGATTCAGGTGCTGAAAGGTGAAGGAAAAATACCTTTATTTTACAGGTTATTCCCAACAGAGCTTTCAAACCGTGTTCGGTAATCAAACCTTGGTTCTTCTAAAACAAGAATAAGGTAAAAAAAATGGACTGACTTCAACTTGGTAGGTATTTACACTAACTACATAATACTTTATATGTCTCTCATCAGGGACCAACTATGAACCAACACTCCACTCATCATATATTATTAGTTAATTTATTAATCCAATTAACATCTTGGATTTTGGTTCATTTCGATCATTCCATTAAGCTACTAAAAATCGTTTAATTACTAATCGTGGAGAAAGTATTTACATTTTGAAATTAACCAAAATGTATTTTATTTTTAACTCATTCTCTTTACAACTTAAAAATTCAAGCCTTTTGATATAGCTAATATGTATTCAGATATTTCAATAGTAAATATTTACTTATTTCATTAATTAGGCTCGATCTCTATTCATAATACAAAACTTTCTAAACCAAAATTATAGTTATAACATTATTCGTGTGCCTAGAGCATTGCTTTGGGTATATTCAAAATCATGTATAACCAATTGGCATTTTAAATTAGTTAAACAAACTATTGGCATATTAATATCATTTAAATTTCTCTAATTCTTTTTTATTTAAATTGAAATAACAAAATCCTTAATTAGAAATTTTCTCTATTTCTTGTTTTTGAATTAAATTAACATTTCAAATATTCGACTTTAAAAATCCATTTTCATACTAGACATGTATTTTAGGAAAAGAAATAAGATTGATATCCGAAAGATAATCTAACCTTCTTACATTTTTATAAACCAGTACCGGAATCTTCGGTGATTAAACATAATTGCATGACTTCGCTTAAACCAACGATGAAAAGTGGGAAAACTTAGATTTTTTAGAAAAGTAATCTGTAAAACACCTCATATTAAAACTTTTCAAAACGACACGAAATTGCAAAGGTTAGAAGGGAGATACTCTCTACTAACGGAAGTTATTGAAAGTTTTCATGTATTAATACGCAGTAACTTTAATGATAAATACAAACGGGTTAACTATAATAACTAAGTAGCAGTATCTAAAACGGGTCTGCTACAGTGCCTTTGATAATATGGTTTCGATGCAATTGGTACAAACTATTGCTATGCATACTTTTGTTACTCCAGGAGTGTGTAAGATTACATTGATTAATGGATCGACATGACCTATTATTGGTTATATTTATTTAGTTGTATGGTGTCAAAATAATATTTTTTTAATCTATGTTTTAAAGTAGTCCATACTTCTTTAACCTTTCAAATTATTGGCCGGGACGGGTTGAGTATGTTATGTCCAACTTGATTGGATCAGATCATGCAGACGGTTAATAATGAGTCTTCTCCATATAGCATCAATGTTTCAAAGTAAAGTATTGCTAATGTTAGGTTCAATGAGAAACAACCGAATAAAGATCAAACCGATCAGGCATTGCAAATGCAGCATTGAAAACAATCCATTTCGGATCAGATCAGGTTATTCTCATAGAGTAGTGGAGTTAGTTTCCGCACATAATTTAATTGCAAAATACGCAGCAAGAACCTGTTTTAATTCATGAATTCTGATGGTGATGTTATTGATCACAATGGTGCAGTACTTCCTGTCAGTAAAACAAGTGTCATTAATCAGGATTTGATACATTATGATGTTTTAGTAGAGAAGCTCCAACAGCAGGGTAACGAATTGCTTGGTCAAGGTCAGTTCAAGGACGTTTTAAAAGTGTATGTGAAAGCATTACGCATTAGTCCTAACGAGAGTAGAGTGATTAATAACATCCTCGCAGTCTATTTGCAATTGGAAAATTACAAAGAGTCCATTCTAAGGGGGCGACAATTGTTGGATCTTTCACATATTGCACACATTGATGAAAAAGTAATAGATATGGTTATGAAGAGAATTCTCAAGGCTAAGAATTCTTTAGCTAATATACAAGTACCTAAACATATGGAGTCTGATATGCTTCAGGATACTGATGTACCGCTGGTTACCTTGAATACTGAAATCGGTTTGGTATCACAATAATGTCAATAAGCAGATTGAGCAGTTACCATTCGAGTCATTTACAAGGACCAAAGTACCGATGATTTAATGCAGACATAAAATGTACTGAGTTTAAGTACAGAATCTACATATTCGATCGATACACTTACTTCGTCTAAAAATAGACCGTATTTAAATCAACCGTAAATATCTACAAAATCTGACATGCACAATACTTCTATGGATGTTTTACTTTCTGTTATTGCTCAGTCACAACAATTAGGACAGGGGATTCAAGAAGCAGTGAGTAATTATATTTCACCAGAG
>JAGDQP010060287.1:0-12229 GCA_022664845.1 Lepisma saccharinum
GTTATTAATCAACAATTTAAAACCATAAAAAACTTGGCCCAACAAAAAGAATTAAAAGATTTAAAGGAAATCAATGAAGAAATAAAAGATAATACTCGCGAACGCTTCCCCCCCCCCCAACAAGAATACAAGCCAGAATAATACTTACCATGTTGAGTATAAGAATATAAATATAAAGTATAAGCAGCTCTAAAAAATGATACTAAACTCACTCCGCTTATGCTTAAAAAAATCACCCAATAACACTATTTTATAAACTAATTTCCCCTAACAAATTTAAAATAAGAGGAGCTGCCATATTAGCGATACTAAGTAAAAATCACCAGAAAGTTATTCTAGGCATAAAAGACATTATACCCTTATTGATAAATAAGCTCCGGCTTCCCAAACGTTCATAAGAGATATTAGCTAAGCAAAATAAACCAGAAGAATTTTATTTATTCCATCATCAAAATTAAAGCCCCCTTAAATCCCCAAACACCTATGGTTATAATCCCCATTAATACCAACCCCATATGAGCAAGAGAAGAATAAGCAATTAAAGACTTAACATCTACCTGACGTAAACAAATTAAACTAACAACCCAAATTCCAACAACTCTAACACCAAATCACAATAAATTTAACTTAACAGTAATCGATTCAAAGTAAGGAGAAACCCGTAAAAAACCATAGCCCCCAACTTTAAAAGAACTCCAGCAAGAACTATAGAACTACTAACAGGCGCTTCTACGTGCGCCCTAGGTAGCCATAAATGAACTAAAAATATAGGCATTTTAACCAAAAATGCCAAAATCATTGTACAATATCACAAATAGTCCAGCATATCAACAAACCACAAACTATAAAAAAATAAGACTTCCCCGGACTCCCTCAAAATAAATAATACCAACCAATAGAGGCAAAACGCTAATAAAGTATAAAATAACAAATAAAGCCCTGCCTGCATTCGCTCTGATTGGTAGCCCCAACCAAAACTTAAAAACAAAGTAGGAATCAGAGAACCCTCATAAACCAAATAAAATATGAAAAGACTAGAAGAAATAAAGCTCAAGCATAGCAGGAAAAGCAATACTAAAACTAACCCAATAAAACTAACATTATAGAAAGAGGAAAATAAGATCTTCTCTCTAGCCATAATTATCAAAATAACAACTCAAACACTCAACAAAACTAAAGAATAAGACAGATTATCAAATCAAAAATTATAGCCTAAACATCAAGTTTGGCCCCCAAAACCCCCACTAAAATTTAACAAAAAAAAATAATAAATAAAAAATTCTGAAGAACTCATCATATTCTACCTATAAACCCTAACGGGATTAAAAACACTATAAACAACAAATACTTTAACACCGCAACACAACTAAAGACCCTAAATAATCATTACCATGACTACGAACAATAGAAACCAAAATTGATAGCCCTGAACTTTATGGGTTCGTACTGCACAGGTGATTTTTTTCCAAATGCACAAAATTGCACAATGTTAATCTCTCATGACCTACTTACATATATAAAAAATAGGATAATAAAAAAATAACAGATCTATCATACCATGTCTAAACTTCTAAATAATTGTTTTTAAAATTTGAAATACCGGTAAGTTGTTTAAGGTACAAAATTTGAGAATCTTCGGGCTGTTGGTTTCGGACGAAAGGAGAGGTGTTAACGACTATTTACGAGACACTGATTGTGTATGTTACGTAAAATGCACAAAATTTTGCCTAAAATGATACTAATGTTAGCACAAATCTGAATTTGGAAGTGGGACGAACCCTCTCCTTGATGTATTGCGCAACCGCTGAATCCTATATTGTTACAAAGAGACCACAAAACCAATCTGTTTTCTAATCAGGCCATGAAATGATAACATTTTTTTAAATATACGAATAAAAAGAAACCATAGACGAAAACTGAAAGCAAAAAGTATTCATATGAAGATAAGAAATAAATCCTGTACACTGTTCGGAACAACGCACCTGTGAAGGGGGCTTCTGGTCCTCTAAACACTCCCCTAAGCCAGTTATTATACTTTTGGATTCCTTCTCTTGTTTTATCTCCACATTGTTTTCTTTCTTCACACCTTCACCCCTTTCATTCCCATCGGCGTCAAGTAAACGTTTAACAATTTCTATAGATAAATTAATTTCATCGTAGCTTAATTTCTTTATCAGCTAATCTATGTCGTCGTCGGGATCTGTTCCACTCGAATTGCATGGCTGAAATGCAAAAACAAAGTAGTTAGGAATAAACGTTTCTAAAGTTTGTCAGTTAAGCAGCATAAAGTATTCGATGACTTTCAGGTTTTATTAGTCTTAGAAGTCGGTAATAGTAGGCTTATGTAAGAAACTGACTGTCAAATAGAATTGCAATTTCTGCGCACTCAAACTTATATCTACAGTTACACGTAGCTAAACTAATATTCACATCAAAGAATACTAAAATGAAATATAAACCATCTGATAGAATAGCTCGAAGTTACTGTATCATGATTTAAATAAGCCACACGTGTCCAAGCTTAAGTGATAAGAGGAACATTTTGTTTAGGTTCTATTTAAGACACCAGAAAATTTACATATCCAAATACTATTAGTAACGACTAACGAAATATTTTTACGGGAAACATTTTAATACTTTATTTCATCTGCTAGGAATTCAAAATAATATAGGCTGATCTCGTTCCAAGGTAAAGCAAAATACCTACAGCAAACAGGTGTAATTAATTTACACTTATGAGATGGTAAATATGTAACAGGTAAATCTACATTTAAATGTGATTTTCTACAATACTTTGAAATATATTTTATTACAGGATTTACGGTCGTTACATACTTTTGGAGAACGGAAGTTTATATTTTATAACATTATAACTCGGAACCCTAGTGCTTAAAAATACTCTGAACATTATTTTTCTCGGCTGTAAAAATCACACGTTTCAGTAAAATCAAATAATAGCTGAGCAAAGAAAATACGTTTTATTATAAATGTAAAAACGTGTAACAGTTTCACCAACTAACTAAAAACCTGGTTTCGTCAGACATGTTAGATCACATAAACAACACAACATCTAGGGACACAGCTATCTGCAGTTCCTGATTAGCACCCCTGCCAGCCAACCCCGTACCGACTACACAAACTGAATTTATAATTAACAACAACCACTGGTTCCCTCTCTACCCGTTTCTACTACATTTAAGCATGCAATACCAAATTAAGCCTTGTCTTGTAAAATTAATTTATAAGTGATGTAAGAAAATTAAGTAAAAAGAAGGACAGAAAAATAAAAAATAAAGGAACTCTAAACTAAACATGAAAAAATTTTAACTTTTACACCAAGAATAAAATTTATTTTAAAGCTCCTTAATAACTTATTCCAGTGTTCATCAATTTCAAGTCCCGAGTTCCAGTTTTAATTCAGTAAATATACTGATTTTTTTTTAGTCTTCAAGTCACTTCTCTCTCATGTACATAAAGTATTATTGTTGATGATCGTAAGCTCTGTCAATTCTATATTCGTCATTCGTTTTCATACGACCCTTTGATACCTTCAGGTTTTCCTGTCAGATACTTTCTCTAATAGAAACCTGATGGGTAGTCGAGTCTTCATGTAAATAGTGCTTTCCACACTGTCCGGTTCAGATTTCCGTCAGGAAAAAATCTAATAGCAATCGGATAGATCATCAGGCTTGCTGGTTGATAGTGGAATGTACGCAGCAATCCACGCGTTCACACTATCAGGTATTCGCCCAGTTTCATTGACACGTTTTCATTGCTAATGGCTGTGTTTACTTTGTACAAGTCTTCCATTGTTTGAAGCAAATCATGTATACGATGGATGTTAATAGGAAGAAAAAATCTTTATTTTCTACGTTGTATTACTTGTTATTTAATTTTTATATATGTGCAACTAGGTAGTAGAGTAGACGAAATACGTGTAGACTCTCTATCCAAACACCTATCGTGATGATATTCATTCAAAATAGAATGTACATATTCTCAGGTTGTTTTTTTTTTAGTTTCAAGTTGTCTCCTCCAAGTATGACCCCAACCCCCAATAATTTCTGTATATCACAGCCTGTGCGAGAGTGTAAGACAACAAGCCTCATTAACAAACATATTTTTTGTTTTGGAATGTAGCATAAGCAACGCAGAAACATAAAACAAAAATTTCTTTGGGTTGTTTCGAGTAAATTTATCGATTTTACAGGAAATTATAATTTTCGAATGGAGTTAATTACGATGTTGAGAGGTCGAAAGTGTCACCCAAAAGAACCCGGTGCCTTAAATAAGGTTAGTAACCACTGCTCTAGGCTCCTCACAACTGTTGCCAGACACTTCACTAACGAAGTACAGTCCATAGTATCTTTGTTAGTAGCAAAGCAAATCAGATACATAAGAAAAAAATCTTAAAAGAGACGAAACCAAATACTTCACCACATTGAAATAAATTTAAAAAGTGTGTCTGTGCCACTGGATGTTTGTGCAGCCATGCTAGAAAGTACCTAGTTTTCGTAGATGTCTCTGTGATAGTAGATCTATTTTTATGTTTCCTTTTCTCTATGTTAACTCAAAATGACTTATTTTTTCTTCTTTCTTTTTCTCACTACGTCTGCTTAACAACGTCGCTCCAAAGCATCACATGACAACGATCACACTAATTGGAACACCCTACTACAGCGGAAAGAGATGTTCTAACGTGACTTGGTAGAAACTGAAGTGATTTTTTCTTGAGTGAATTTTTCATGAGGAAAAAACTGACAGGCAAACCTAATAGGGTGCAAGGAGCGTTCCAAGTCACAATGTAATAAATCATCTTCATCCACCATAAAAAAATTACGTACTTATGACTAACTGCTCCCTTCAAATACTACAGTACACAGAATACGAGTTCTTATCATGTTAACTGAACTTACCAACGAATTATCTTCAGACATTATTGGCTGAGGACGAAAATACTCCGCTCCAGACTAAAGATGACTAAATATCAGACGATGAGGATACAGAGAATTGGCTTGTTTTCTGATATTTGAAGATTATTCGTAACTTGATAAGGAGGTTGAATACTGGATTATAAATTTGGCTCTCCTTGTTTTCCCTCGAAATGTGTGCTTCCTAGAATGCCTTCTCCTCAGTTTTCATCAAGGTAGAATTCCAATGGTTTTCAACTGAACTGGCACTCCTAATTTAAATGTTGCTAACACTGTAAAGGTCAAGGAAAGTTCTACCTATTTCTCATCTAAGATAGGTCACAGCACATAAATACTAGTAAAATATAACAAAAAAGAGCAGAAAATTGGAATTTTCGAGAATTTGACTTCCATAATACTAATATTCCGATCTTCCATTAAAACATTTCGAGACAACAAGCCAGAAATGTTTCATGATTTGTGCCTCAAACAAATTTCTATAGAAGGACCTATTCTTTTGACAAATATCCGTGATTATTTCATGCTAGTACTAGATAATTCTGTACCTGGGAGCTAGAAGCGCGTAAGTCACTAATCCTTGTTGTCCAGAAAATATAAAAATATACTTCCTTTCATATAAAAACTAAATAACAGACTTGCCTAACAACATTTTTAGCACGTTCATAACAAGAATTGAACGAACATTATTTGAGGCCTTTTTCGATGCTGTACATAATTGTACTTATCACATTATCGCCAAAATTGGACTTACGCGCTTCTAGCTCTCAGGAACAGAATTTATGCTGCTGCCTCTAAGGGAGTATATGCTCTTGTACCCAGCGAAAGAACTGCAATACAAAATATCCAAATGAAGTGGAATCTTTGTGAATCCAATTGACAAAATACTTCAAACGGCATCTTTAGCTGAATATTTTTTTAAATATCTTTATTAATAATTAAGGGCCAACGTATTCTGGACGTCAAATATTTTCATAACCATTTGCCAACCATTTGCCCACCATTTGCCAACCGCAGCCCTATGTATTTTTCACGGCAGATATTTTAATCAACAATTTCCCAACAGTGCCGCAGTTATTTTTCGGTTGGGCCGACCGAGTGTGCTGTTGGGTTGCGAGTATTGTTGAACGTCTTAATAAAACATTACGTAGATTGATGTTAAAGCAATTACACTGCAAGGTAATTACAAATGGTACAATATATTACAAGCACTAATGAAGACTTATAACGAGAAATAACATAGCACGGTGAAAATGAAACCTATTGACGGCGTGAAGAGATAAAACGAACACAATTTAATATCAACAGTCTAGAGCAATATTTATATAGCGTCGTCAAAGGCGAAATATAACATAGAGATTATGTTCGAATTAGCAAGTTTAAAAATAAGTTTGAAAGAGGCTTCACTCGCGATTGGAGCACAGAAATATTTCAAATAGTAAAGCTTTTAAGAGTGATCCCCCTACATATCACGTAAAAGATGAGGGCAATGAGATCATTAAGGGCTGTTTTTATGAGCAAGAACTAATGAAGACCAAACACCCTCATGTATACCTCATTGAAAAGGTTGTACCTAGAACTAAAAATAAATCATTAGTTATGGGTTTATCTTCAGAGAATAATTCTTGGATCGACCTAAAACCTATAATATAATTAATCAGCCATAAAATGTGGAGTGTTAAGCAACGACTTTCGCTAGCTAATGATTATGGTAAGTTGGCTACGTGGCTACGTGGTGGCTATGGTGAACTTCTTCCTAATAACATTCGTTGCTTAATAATAGGCACATCAGGTTGTGGAAAAGCATTAGTTATTGATAATTTCATTTTAGCTCCAAATTGGCTTTATTGGAATACTAGACACTTATACGTGTTCTCTAAAAGCTTAGAGCAGCCCAAGTATCAAAAACTGCAGCACATTGTTAATGATATACAGGAAAGGTTCCACTATCAGTTGGCTACGTTCAAACCTTCTGTTATAAGTTAGATGATTGCAAGCAACGGTCTGTTATTATGTTTGACAATTTTAGAGCATCAGAATGAGGTACGAAATTACTTCACATAGGGCAGACACAAAGGAATGGATTGCTTTTACTTAGCACAAACATGTAGTAAATATATATTCTATTGCATGGAAGGAACCATATGGTTTTATAACAATCGGTGTGACGATAAAGTCAAACAATGGAAAGTATTGAAACAAAATCGATCATTTCTTTATAATCTAGTGATCGTTTTATGTCGTTGCGTTTAACGTTTTCAGTGATTAATTGATGTACATACGTTATATTTTTTTTTCAAATCGGATATAATATAGTCTTTTTATATAATGTCAAAACAAAATCAAATAGTATTGAATTACAAAATATCTTGGGGAAACGTTTTAAAGAATGGAAATAGAGTCACCGAAGCTATTATGAAAAGCAGAAACGTCAAGAGAAAACATTGATTCAGGCGATTGAAAGCTTAGGAAAAGAAATTATAGGAAGAACCGATGACAACAGAAATCTAATTACAGAACTCATACCTGTAGCACAACAGCATATAAATAATTATCCACCAACACGATCAGAAACCTCATTTGAGAAACAGTTATTTGTTTCGCCTGACATTGCCAGAGACTAAAGAAACGAAATATGATGATGATGAAGAAGAGAAAGGAATTCACAAAGGCCATTAGCAAGTCAATATTAATAGGTCAGATAAAGCTGAAGTGTTTGGATTGTAGTGCAGTGGAAAATTGGAAATTTTAATGTTTTCTTTGATAATGATGATTTAATTGTTTATAGTGAGAGTAAAATCACACATGATCTATCAGCCCGATATATGAAAAATTTAAAGAAACAGAAGGTTTAAAGGGAGTTGATAACTCGTAAGCAACCCGTAGGTAACACTGATGAAGATTATGAAACTTATAAGAAAATTTTAAAGATGACAAATGCTTTATATCAGAATCATGATCCATCACAAAATAGAGTGAAATCAAGCTCCAGCGTTAAGTACAAGACATTAATTAAACTTTTTCGGCCTGAACTGAAAGCTAAAGGTGAATGTTTGAAAGAAAGGAAGCAAGGAAAGGGGATTAAACGCTAGAGAAATATGCCACAACAACACAGGAAACATGCTCTTATACTTGAAAGACAATACGCCCTATCAAAAGGATGCAAATATGTACCTAGTCTGGCCATAAATACTGTCACAAAAGTTGCAGATCAGAACCGAGCGTTTATACCGCATAGGCTTTAGTGAATTCACTCCTGTCAGTAGTCTGTGTACTGTGCATTGTGTAACTCATGTTTTTTTGCAGGTCCGTGATATTGTAAGGATGGAGTGGGGTCAGAAACAGAACCGTGTAGCTGTGATTGCATTACACAAGTGTGGTCACAAGGCATCGAAGATCTTTCAACTTCTCCAACCTCTGAAAATCACACTGAGATTCGTATTTCGGACCATAGCAAGGTACTGTGAGACTTCCTCTGTAAGTGACCGTCAAAGTCTAGGCCGACCGCGGAGCAGTAGAACACCACAAGCCGTCCAAGCTGTCAGGCAGAGAATTCGTCGAAACCCCCTTCGGAAGCAAAAAATCATGTCCCGGGAAATGAACATTCCGCAAAGGACAATGTCAAGGATACTCAGAAGTGACCTTAAGTTAGGTGCTTTCCGCCGATCAACAGGACATTTCCTAACTCCTGCACTTAAAACAAACAGGAAGTTGAGATGCAAGGCCCTGCTTCAGAGGTACGCGGATGGAAAACACAGATCAATGTGTTTTTCTGATGAGAAAATTTTCAACATTGAAGAACACCTCAACAAACAAAATGACAGGTTGTATGCTCACACATCCAGAGAAGCGTCTAAAGTTGTGAAAAAGGTTCAGCGGGGTCACCATCCGTCCTCGTTGATGGTTTGGTGGGGGGTGTCGTATGACGGGGTCACAAAGTTGCAATTCTGTGAACAAGGGGTCAAAACAAGTGCTCAAGTGTATCGTGAAAACATCTTGGAAGTAGCTGTAAAACCTTTAGGCAACACACTCTTTGCCGTGTACCTTCCAGCAAGACTCTGCACCGGCCCATAAAGCTAAGGTGAATCAAACATGGCTGGAAACGAATGTGCCGGATTTCATTGCTGCCAGTGATTGGCCCTCGGCCAGTCCAGATCTCAATCCGCTAGACTATGCCTTGTGGTCTCGATTAGAGGCCATGGCTTGTACCAAACGCCACCCCAATTTGGAGTCTCTCAAACGTGCCCTCATCAAAGCAGTGGACCCTTTTCCAATGGACTGTGTGCGTACAGCCATTGATGACTGGCCACGCCGTTTAAGGGCTTGTGTCAAAGCGCATGGTGGTCATTTTGAGTAACTTCTGCACATTTTGTATCTGTGGTGTATGCACTTCTTGCAAGTAAATTTATTTCTCTGGATCTGCTGTCTTCTTTACATTATGACTGCCCCTTCCTGTGACAGTATTTATGGCAAGACTAGGTACATATAGTCACCAGAGGTAGTGCTACGCCGCAAAATAAGACCCAAACAGGGAAATGTTTCGTGATGGCTCCGAAGGCTCGAGTTTCAAGTCCCGCTTCCATATTAGACACAAGTACTGTTGGTCTCATTTTCGAGGCCTAGTAGGCACTTGATTAGGACTTCTGCCCCCTGAATAACCTAGTTCGAAAATACATAAATAGAAACATGAGACCTACATTGCACTTATTTAGTTTATGGTGTAGCGTTTAATTTGTATGTACGTTATGTTTATGGACTAGATAAGCACTATTTAGACTAAGCCTGACATCTCTGTTCCTCAGACAAGTCAGGGCTTAATTATAGCAGCCTGCCTGGCTGAAAACTATAATTTAAATAAAGAGCTAAATGTTTTTATGCAACTTCCGCAATACATATTGCCGTGAATGTACAAAATTGCAACCAACTAATCTCGAAATAGACTCAGGAAACTAATGAACAATATTGAAACAGAGCCATTTCTGACCTTCGTTGACAATCGTGTGCGATTTGATATAACTTCCATTATTGATTTGTGGAAATGACTCTTCTGAATTATTATTTTGCATTAACTGTTTATGTGTCGCTGTTGCAGAAACTTCTCCTTTGTTCGTGCTGCTGCTCTTCTAAGTTATCAGACTCCACACCACCAGACTTACTCGTATCACTTACTGACACCTATTAAAATATTCGCCTAAATTCATGACGTTCCTTTCTAAATATATCCATTACATTGTATCTGAGTCAACGGCAAAAAAAATCAATGTTTTTTTTTGTGGCAAGACTAAGAGAAACATACCAAATAATTACTTACATCATTTTGTCACATTAACGGGCGCGGAGTCCATGAACGCCCTAGCCAGACTATATGTCGTTCGCCACTGGCACCAGCCAATTGAGTACTTAAGTAAATATGGAATATGATAAATCAACTGATCTTCCAGCATGGGCGATTGCGTTTGATAAGGGAGGATAGACAGTTCAGCCAGTTCCCGCACCGTTCTCTACAATTCTTCCAGTTAATAAGAGAGTAAGTGACGGTGGAAGAAGTCAAAATCTTATATTATTTAGACGTGGGAAGGCCATATCAGGGGCCCCTAGCAATAATGGTACTAATCAATTACCAAATCCTCCAATTATGATTGGTATTACTGTGAAGAAAATTATAATGAAGGCATGGGCTGTTACGATTACGTTATAAATTTGGTCATCACCAATTAGGCTACCTGGGCGTCCTAATTCGGCGCGAATTAATAATCTTAGGGAGGTTCCTACTATTCCTGATCATGCTCCAAAGATTAGATATATTGTGCCAATATCTTTGTGGTTTGTGGAAAATAATCATCGTTGCAAGGGGAATATTGATCATAAGTAGGACAGGGTGGCTGAAATATTAGGTAATAGATTGTAAATCTATAGATGGAATTATTGTTCCTCTTGTTACAGAAGGTGGAGGTTTTATGGTCAATAGTTATGATACTAGATTGCAAGTCTGGGGAAGTGCAGGAAAGCATTAAGACCTAAAGATTTTCTTTATGGGAGACCTTGAAGGTCACTAGTTTGTTGTTAACTTAAGGCCTTAGTTTTAATAGTTTAGGTTTAAAATTAACGGGGAAATTAAAAGACCTGTTAAGGTGAGAGAGGTGATTGTTAGTCTGATTCCTTCTTGTCATTTTGGTGGGAGATTTTTGTTCAAGTTTGAGTAGTGTTAGTTAAAGTAAAGGCCGAATACGCAATTCGTATATAATAGTAAAGAGTGATTAGGGCTATTACGATTATAACTATGAGGGGAGTAATAAATAGTATTTGGGCTATATTTGTAATAATAATTCATTTTGGAAGAAAGCCTAGGAATGGGGGGAGACTCCCCAATGATGGGGTGGTAGTGAAGATTGCAAGTTTTATGGTTGGATGAATTTTGTATGAGAAGATTTGGTTTAAGTAATAGATTTTGGTTATTTGAAATAGTAGTGTGATTGCTGTGGTTTGGGCGGTGTAGATAATTAGGTACAAGAATCATCTTGTATTGTCACATATAATCGCTCTTAAAAGTCAGCCCATATGGGCAATTGAGGAAAAGGTTATGATTTTTCGTAGGGAGGTTTGGTTAAGTCCTCCGACTGCTCCAATTGTTACTGATGAAATAATTAGTAAGAATGTAGTATTTGGGGCATTTGTCACGTAGGATATGAGGGTGAGGGGGGCTAATTTTTGTCATCTTATTAGTAATAGGCAATTTGTTCAACTTATTCCTTCTATTACTTCCACAAACCAAAAATGAAGGGGTGCTGCTCCTAATTTGAGGGCTAGGGAGGTTGTTATAATTAGGCTACTGATGTTTGTTATTGGGGGGTTATGGTGTAGAAGTATTATGATAGCTGAGAGGAGGATTATTGAGGCTAGGGCTTGAATGAGAAAATATTTTAGCGCGGATTCGGTTATTCGTTGGTTATTGGTTTTTGAGGTTAGGGGGATGAAGGATAGAAGGTTAATTTCTAGTCCTATTCAAGCTCCGTACCAGGAGGTTGATGATACGGAGATTAATGATCCTACAATTAATGTTAGCGTGAACATTAATATTTTAGGATTGCTGAGCATTAGAAAGAGAAGGAGTAATTTGGAAGCTTCATTGGTGGGGTATGAGCCCATTAGCTTTGTTAGCTTATCTTTCTTTTATGCTTTAATGTAAGGTGCATATCAATTTTTGATGTTGAAGGGGAAAGTTTAATTCTTTCATGCATAGACTAGTGAGATAATGAAAGTATGTGGTATACATTATTTATCCTATCACGATAATCCTTTTA
>JAGDQP010060288.1:0-12229 GCA_022664845.1 Lepisma saccharinum
ATTACATCTTTTGATTACTCTTGATATATATATATATATATATATATATATGTAGTGGGTAATTGAATTCTGTGTAATTTAAATAGAAAGAAGGCCACGATGCCAGTCGGTATTGAAAGCACTAGTCAAATCCATGAATATGGCAGCAGCTCTGTATCTTGTATTTAATGCACGTTGAATGTCTGTCGTTAACTTAAGTAGTTGATCAATGGTAGAAATTTTTCTTCTGAATCCTGCCTGATTTGGAGAAAGTTGGTCAGTTTCCTCCAAAAACTCTGACAGTGTATGGGATACGATTGTTTAGCAGTTGGCAAGGTTATGGGAATAAATCCAGTCTTGAGCGTCGAATTGTAGAGTGCAGTGAGAATGGAAAGTAGCGATTTCCGAGAGTTTAATAATAGTAAGTATGGTATATCATCAGGTCCAGGAGAAGTATTTTTCTTTTTTCTTTAGAAGGTGAAGCTGTAATGTCTTGTAGTAAGATATCTACATTACCTTTATGTTCATCACTTCTGTCTAACAAGGTGATATCCTCAAAATGTGATATAAATTGTCTAATTAAATTTGAAGTTTGGATTGCTTCTGTTTGAATATCATTAACATTACCGAAAACATGTTCACTATATGTGTTATTGTATTTTTTGATAAAACATATAGATTAGAATATCTCTTGAGGTGATCTCTATATTATATATTTTATTTTAAAAGTATTTTCCCTTAGATTTCCTGTTACGTCTTCTCTTGATCATGTTTCAAAGATATTGAGGGTTGAGACTATATGAGTCAGAAAAGTTGGAGATACATTTTTCCATAGTTAAGTTCTCTATATTTGCCGATTTCAGTTTTAACTTCATTGTGAAGAACAATAGACAAATTTCGTAATGACATATTTTGTAGAAAAAGCATCGAAGTAACTCTTTTACGAAAATTGTATTGTGCCTTCGGAACATACAAATTATGCAAAATACTTTCCCTATTAAATACAGTTTCTACTACAGAAAGCACGAACATAATTTATTCGCTGGATGTAATGAAAATAGCATGTGGTTTTCCCTGAGGTTTATACAGTATGTGTTCTCTAGTAATTACCATCTAGCAGAAGTTTTCCGTAACTACTACGCCAAGAATACAAGATAATGAATATTAAATGTTAAGCTACATTTAACGATCCTGGAATGCTCGATTATTATCAAAGACTAGACTCCAGAGCTAACATTTGACCTTCTTTCTCTATTTACGATTTATTTCAAAATGGGGCAACGGTTGTTATCGCTATAGGACTTGTTCTTAATTTATGTCTTTATTCTTGGATCATACACATATGGGATTGGACATATAATAGCACATCCTGTAACTAATATTCACGTTATACTCAGGAATTAAACAAATATATATAACTGGAAACACAACAATAAAAAGAGTAAATAACTGAATTTTTGGTCCTCTTTGGTTTGAACTAGCTTGTATTTAGCTCCGTACTAACTTGATTTGTAACGCAACGAGCAGTCCAATATGGTAAATTAGAATTCACTGGTATTATTCGAGAATATAGTAATAGTTTACCTATATTTTTTATCTTTTTAAGTGTATAAATTGTATTACCTCCATAGTTTGAGTCTGTCAATTTAAATGAAAGAAATATCCATCGTAAAGGCCCTTTAGACCTATCCTGCTGTGATGTAATATTTTAAATTACGAGTAAGTGTTGCTTTACTTAGAAACAAACAATTGTTTTCCAAATTTTAGCATCTTTTAATTATTTCTTTCCAAACAATGTTCTAATGTAATTGTTCGGTATAATGTTTCATTATTTTTCTACATAGCCGCCAGGAGTTAAAACAATCTGAATGAAACATTTCAAGAAATCTATATCTCCTCTAAAAGGAATTATACACAAAATAATTCTTTGAAAGAAGAGTTAAGCCTGGTATGAAAAGCAAAGAGCATTATGGAAGACTTCTTATATATAACCTAGCTTGTACGCCTGTCTCCAACAGTCGTTTTCGTACACGTACTTATGATTTACGTATGGCTATCATCATCATAAAAAACAAAATAACACTTCAGCGACGTGCCAGTAGTTGTTTCAATTCATGTTGTCGGGGATTTGTTTTTTAAGTAGTGAAGAAGATTTTTAAATTATTTCCCTTCTTAATTATTTTTGACCTGTTGTAGAATATTTTTGCTTAGTTTCGTTTTGTTCAACGGGAAGTACATTCCTGATTTCCGTGGTTGGGTTTTCTCATTGGCGTTAACTACTTAACGGTATAACTGCAAATTGTCATTTTTCAGGCACGGAACAGAGGTTTTTTTGACTTTTTTAAAACAACAAATGGCCCACGAGAATTTTAGCTTTCTAGAACAATGGTAAGTGCACCTATGATAAACGGTTATACTTAACGATTTTATTAGGGAATTTGGCGGTCTAATCGCCTTGATAACCTTTTGCAGTAATTCCTACCTGTCTCTGAATCTTTATGCCGAATTTTAGCTTTCTAGCCGAACAGGAAGTGCAGTTTGTATAGCCAAGAATATTGGAGTAATCAACGTCACTGATTTTTGTTTCCATGTAATTTAAACCTGCTTGCGAGTATTCATAAAAATTGTCAGCTCACTACAGCAAGGAAAGTCCAGTTACGAAACCCGAAGCGTATCAAGTTACTTAACGATGCTTTCTGAGTATTTAACAGTGTTATTATTATTATATATGTATAATGTTCCTGTAATTTAACCTATCTACGAATCTTTACGTCGAATTTATGTTTCTAGCTCAACTAAAAGTGCATTTTTGATACTCAGGAATTGGGCTTCAAGACGGTGTTGTCGGAGTACTTAATAGTTTTATTATGGATAACTAACAGTGTAACTACATTTTAATATTCTTTTCTGTAGTTCCAAACTGCCTATGGATCATGTAATGTCCCACAGGCTGCTCCAACTAAACTAGGTATACTCATCAGCAAACCAGGGGCTCGCGGTACCCTGCTGCAAACAGGGGACTTACCCGATTCAACGTGGTCAAACATACCCTGGAGAGAAGCCGAAAATGCGCCACAGGAGAGGGCACAAAAGAAAAGAAAAACCGCTAAAGGACTTGAAAACAGAGAAGGCACCTACCCATTAGCACCCTGCTTCAGCCACATCAAGACAGAATATACATTAGTCTAGACCACTAAGCATGTATGTAAGAAGTCCGAAAGAAGTGCCCAAACGCAGAAAGTTGGCAAAAACAGAAAGCTAAAACACGAAGAAAAGCATCCCCAAAAAGTGGGGGACGCAGGCGAGAACATTCCGCAAGAAAGCAGAACAGAAAACGCTATTTTAGTGACCTAACGCAACTTGTCCCCTAAAATAGTGCAATGCTCAACACAACACTAGTTAATATTAAACACGAAAATTTGGATGCACTGAACTAATTTGACCATCTTTAAAGATTGCTGAAATATTGTTTCAAATATCAACCTTTAACTTCATCTGCAATTAATTTTTAACATATAAATAAATTAAAACTTCGCGGACTGAAATAGTGAGAGGGTGGGAACCTTTCCAGAACTACTACAGTGATGGTAATCTGCCTACATCATAATGAAACCCTTGACAGAATAAATGTCTGCTAAAATGTAATTTATTTTTACTTTAAAATGACAAACGCAAAGCAAAAGTCTGATTGTCGAATTTTCTTGAAAGAAAAAAAAACGTTTTCGAAGAGAAACTCTTAAACATCAAAATGAGCATTCAAGATGCTGTCAATTTCATATAACGAAAGGATTATTTGATTATATACAGGAAAAACTCTGCATAAGAACAGAGATAAGATTTCACATACTTAATTTCCAAAAGAAATGAGTTACTTTTACATTGCAAAACGTGGTAGACATTCTATACTTCAGCCCAGCTTAATCAAACTTTCCACAATTACTGACGAATAACATTTCTTCCAATAAAATGATTTTTATCTACATTGTAGCTACTGGGCAACAACTGTTTGATATTTTCAAAACGTTGCTAAAACATTTCGTATGTAATTTCCATTTTCAAATTTCACACAACCTAACCGCCGTTCTGACAATACAATCTTGCTATATTATGGTTGGGTTAGGTATTAATTTGCAATACGAATTTCTATAAACTAAAATGGCTCACGAGTGCTGGCGCAACGAAGCTTGAAACTATGCTATTTACCGAAATAAAACATAGAGAATCGTTGAATCTTACGTCTGACAAAACAGACATGTAGAAATTTCGTGTAATTTAAAACCTACCAGTTTTCGGAAAAGGGCAAACAAAAATATTGAGTGGAAAAATCACGTGCATTCTGAAAGGTAGCATTCACTATAGTGCAAGGTAAAATATTCAACGTATACGAATCAAATTCGACTGTGCTGAAATTTAGCTATCTACATACCCCGACTTGGATTTCTGGGAGAGAAAGAGGAATTTCAAAACATTAAACATACATACCTGAATTTAGATTACCGGCCCCCTCGATAGCGATGTAATTGCCTTTTTTTTTAAAGAAAAACTGTGATTCAAACCTAGAAACAAATATTCATGACGAATTTCAGCTTTCTAGCTTAGCAGGAAGTGAATTTTCGTTATCGGCAGTATTTGGAATCTTAAAAGTGTCATTTGGGGTATTTTAAGGTGTAATTACATTTAAAATCTTTTACTGTGATTCTAGCCTTGCCGGGAGTCTTCATCCTAAATTGCAAAAATCTATCTCAACGGGAAATATATTTTCGATACCAGGGGGAGTTCAGATACTTAGCTGTGAAATTGATGTACTAACGGTGTTAATGTTTTAATGTTTAATTTTTCACCATAATTTTCCACATCCTATCACTTTCTGACACACATACGCACACCCACACCAGTCAGTTTGGTATAAGATCAGTCCAAAGTTCGGGGAAGCTGGTCACTCAACAATCCAGAGGATGTATTCCACCCATAGTGGAATAGAGAATATGTTGGGATCGTCAAAAGTCTAGAGCTTAGTTACACTAATGCGCCTGTTTAACGAAGCAAACAGAAGAGGAAACCACAATATTGTGATCCAGTAAAATTGTGAACACTTTATACATTATCGAGATGTTCCTCAGAAGCTGATGAATGGTGGTACTGTTCCATATCAAGGGAAGGGGGAGTATAACAGCGGAAAGACCTACCACATAAGGTATTCTGCCTTATTTCTCAGGTGAAACTTCAGAAGAAACGGGATATAAACACCAAACACACACCATTTCGAAATGCATGGTGAAAGTATGTCCGAAAGCAGTTCCGTTATCAACGGAATGGAAGAAAGGTATTAGAAGCATGTTCAAATACATGTTGGATATGGGAACGTACGTCCCTCTATATCAAAACACTTCTGAAGGCATGGGACAGTTATTAATTATTTCACTGTTAAAGTCAGAAATAAACATCGTTTTGTAAAAATAAATGTTAAAAGTATAATTTATATAATGTACCCTCATCTCCAAATTTGCAGGTTTAAAAAAGTAGGTCACTCAGGTTTATGGGTGTAAAGCAATGGCCTGGTAAGCCTGAGGTCGTGGTTCCATGTCAGACCAGGAACCAAGTTTTCATGTAATATTTCTTCAGTATTAAATTTTCCAACCTCTACTGGGTTTAGAGCATTAAATTTTATAACTAATGATCAGTTTTGTTACTATTTTGTCTTTTCCCCACCAACAAGAAACAAGTGTCACAAAATATTGTGCACATTTGTCGTAACTCCAGGGAGACAGACAGTTTACGGAACATGTCAATATAATGTATTAAAGCATTTCTCAATCAACTACTATGTAAAGGCAATTACTTTTTCCACTTCCTATGCTGTAAAGTTGGGTTTAGTGCAGATACAACAATATGATCCTCAGACTTCGATATGCAGAACAAAATTTAACGTGATATGTACAAAAGGAAAAAGAGGTTTTCTAAAAAAGGTTAAATTAATCTAAATCAAGCTTTAGTAGTAACGAAACAGTGAACACATTTGCCACTTGTTAACTCAGAATAAAATTAATTTATTTAAATGACGTTATATGCAAATTAATAGATATGATCATCACAGCAAAGCAAACGTACTCTGTCAGGTTCTTGGAGAAATTGAGATAAGAGTATTTCTAATAAATTATCATGTATGAAGAGAATATGCGTAGTCTATCTACTACAAGAAAATCTTTATTTGTTATGTAGGTATACATCTTTTAAACCGAATTCCGACAAAATCAAGAAAATGGACAGAGAGCGTTCTTTTCCTGTGGTTTTCATACGTAAAAGGCACTAGGAACAGCAAACAAAATAGTGAACTTCGATGCTACAGTGTTACAAACGTTGGAAGACAAATGTGTTGGAAATTTATAACCTTTTAACATTCGTGTCGATACAACTCAATAAATTCATTTATGGATACACATATTAAGTCATAATCAAAGTTTGTATAACAAAACATAGAAAAAAAACTCGTCACATAAGTTTATTAATCTACCGTCTGAAAATCCTGTGCGTGCGAAGGATTTTTCACCGTTGCAATCTCTGATAGATATTTTACAGATAATCAAACAACTTGAAATAGAGGACAGAAAGCGATTATGGTAAACAAAATAGCTTTGGTAAACTTTATTTTGTATAGCGATAATTTCAGGAATTATTGACTTCGGCTGCTCTTGCACAGAAAGAAAGAAATTGCTTGCGGTGACCAAATGTGAAGCACCAAATGTTTGGTTTACAGCATTACATGCACAAACCCTGTTGTAATTTTGAAATACTTCTAATAAATCATGTAAAGATTCAACTTTTGCTAGCAGATTGGGATTTTAAATTACAACTGACAGCTTAAATAACAGAAAATAGACAAGAATTTTCTACGAATTTAATCCTTCTGTTGGAATTTAAAGTCTGATTACTTTAATATAACAAAAGTTTGAATCTTTATAATTATGTGCTAGAATTAATTTCAGCCATATACTGTATCTTATAATTACAATTGGAGTGATCTTTGTAATGTTTCGAATCTGAAAGATCTTGAACTCTGGTCAAAGCGGTAATGGAATAATATTTTGGGGAAAGCAGTAACTTTGTAGGAGAGCATGTGGAATAAGTGGATTTTGTACAGAAAATTTAAAAACATTATGCTGCAAACTGAACGCAAAGATAATTTAGTTAAATCTAATTATGATTATTTTCTAAATATTTTACTTAAGGGTAACAATTTGATATTACTTACACGCAAATCGAGCCGATGATTATTAAGTTTGTTTATGCACTGCAGTTACTAACGTAACATGAGGATTGTTGCAAGAAACAAGAATGTTTCTCATTGTCTCTGAGATTATTTCGATATTGTAATTGTTCTTAACAATTTTCAACGTATTTTGTAGATTGATATTATACATAGACAGTAATATTATAATTCTGGAACTTAAGTATCAAGCTCGTGGGTTCTTGATATATCTGAAACGTGCCCTCCCGTTACACTGATCAAATAGAATAAAGAATACCAAACAAACCTATTAGAAAGTAACCACAATTATTTAATTTATTATCTATTGTTTACAATGTACGTATATTGACTCTGTAACCTTGAATTCAGAAGCTGAGCATTTTAACACAGTTTATAATGGGATTTCCTTTCGTCACACAAGACGAATGTCGGAATGACACTCTAGACTACGTATTAGAACTCTTTCTCCCACGATAGAGGAAACCAATTGCTTGACGACGTATAGATTTGGGACATCCTAAAGACAATAGAAATACAGTTAAATAAAGTGATCAATGAGAATCATTGTTATAAATGACCTTCGAACATATTTCATTTCTAGCTTTTCTTCTCAATGAGTAGTTTCTTAAGGATTCCTTATAAAATCTTCCATAATGATAATGATTCATGCACCGTCCAGAAGCAGCTGTATGCCATGTAGATCGTTAGGCAAACAGAATCGATGGCAGTCTGGTGCTGTCTTCAACCACATCGAAAGAAATAGTGTACCTTATGCTGAATTTGGTGACTTTAACATCCAATGTGAATTGCAAAGTGACAATTGAAATGACTGAACCACCGACAATTCGAATTTTTGTTCGAATCAGCCTATGTAAGACAATGCAAGTATCCACTCTATGGAATCAACCAACACCAACCTTTGCATAGCTTGACGGAAAAGACCTAAATCATGTGAGCTCCAAAATTCGATCCTGTCCCTATCACATCTATTACACGCATGAAGTAGTAGGATACGTTTTCGCGATATTTGAGCTTGATTGTGAGTTTTTTTCTACTAATGTGGTTTTCGGATATTTGTTGTGGTTTATTTAGTTCGAACCTAATGATCGTCTCGTAAGCCTTCCTGCTCACATCGTCAGGAAATCTTGTGAGATGTTAAATTACAATGCAAGTGGCAAAGTCGTTATGACATTGTTGCATAAATTATATCGCTTTACCATATATGTTTAGTCTATTATTATTTTATTTTTATATTAAAGATTGTTTATCGACCTAAGCAGATTGTTATGCTCGTCCGTCTGATGAATATATGCCTCTTAGAAGTACTTTCCACCTATCACTAAGCACAACCCCATTTTCTTTATTCATTGTCTTGTCATTTAATTCAATTCTCACCGATTCCAGAACCATTTGAAATTTAAAAAGAAAAACATTATATACTAAGCATATATTGTAAAGCGGTAAAATTTATGGAACAATATCATAACTTTTAATCATCGGCATTGTAATTTCACACGAAACAAGATCACCTGACGATGTGAACAAGAAAACTTAAAACATGTTATTTAGGTTCAAAATAAATAAACCACAACGAATATCTGGAAACGTTTTATTAGTAAAATGTTAGACATGCAATGTGCAAATATTAAAATATGATTTTGATTTATTTAATTTGGCATCCTGAATAACACTGGGTTCTTCAGCTACTTGTTTTGTAAAGTAAGAAAATCTTGCTTCAAGACTGAAATAGACTAAAGAGATATTTAAATTTAGGGAACACTTCCATTATATTCACTTCCGTTCATTTGAAGGAATCACATTATTTCCATTTCGGCTCTATACAATCGTTCAGTCACGTAAGAATCAATATATTTAACAATGTTTTCGTTAAAATGCATTTTTTGTAAATTTTATGATTTCCATTGTTGTGTTTTCATCATGAATAAATTTATTACGTTTCTTTATAACAATTAGAAAAACGTATTATTTTGTGTTAACGGAAAAAGTCAGCGTTTGTGGTCGAGTTATTTAATATGTTATTCTTAAATATTGTAAGATGTTACCAAATCTTAGTGATACTATTAGTTCATATCGCAAAGGATTGCACCTCAAATGAAAATTCAAAACTCAGGAAGAAATGATGGACGCTTTTAGGAACACTTGGTTTACCAAATAGGGGGTTATTTTCAAAGTTATGTGAAAATGACGAACTTATAATTAATTACCTTGCAATTATATATTTTCCAATAACTGCAAACGCCATAGAAGTTTTGGTTAACCGAGCACTCGGTTAAACCGACTTTTATTTAAATAGTGACCATGGGAACGTGTAGGTAAGTAAGGTTAGGTACGATTATGTATCTTTACAGTATTTTTAAACAAACAAACGAAAGTCTAAAGATACATAACCATACGTAACCTTACCTAACCTCAACGTTTCCACGGTCACTAATTCAGGCACTCGATTAAACATGACTTCTACCGCAAAAGCGATCAAATCAATTATATTAATAAGTTCAATGATATTTTAACCCTCCAATTTTCTTGGTGATTATCACATTAATCTGCATTAGGAGCTCACTGTGTTGTTATTAATTGTGTTACATCGTTTAAAATATTATATTCAATTTAATTTTACGTTTATTTTCTAATTATGTTTTACATTAATTGGTTTCAAAATAAATTCGGTTTAGTTAGGTTTGATAGCATATTAAGTTCAGATTACATTAGATAAAAATGCTTTCCAAGAAGGAACTGAAATCACCATCCAGTTTCAGTGATACGATTCTAAAAATGAATGGAACTACTGGTAATGAATGGTGATTCCGGTTCCTCAGGAACCGAATTGAATATAATGGAGCAGCTCCAAATGTAGTTCAAACTTGATGTTAAAAGTGATTGAACGACTGCTCGAAAATTTAGCGATTTACCTATATTTACTCATATGCAAAAATCTCGATTGAAATTTGTCCTAATTAAAATCCTGAATTTTTAACAATAAACGTGTAGTTGCGAATAGTACGTAGCTCAGTGATAGATTTAATATCAGTATGTATGATCGCTGTACGTCCCATAATAAAGTCAGAAACTAATGACAATGAAAAACAACATTCAATAATTTCAGTTGGAAGATGGATAAAGAAAATTCGCAAGGTTTGATACGCCTATTAGCGTAGAAGAAGACACTATAATCTCCATCATCTCAGGTGCAGGTTTACTAGGCACTCTAAGTGATATTGAAAAATCGAAATGATGAGGGCTCTGAACTGCAGTCCCGAGAGTTCAACCTGAACTACTGGTGGTAGAAACTTGAGTACCTGTGACACACACAGAAGTAACATTTGTAGTACTAATGGTACCTACATCAACCCCCTTCGAAATGACATTAGGCGACGATAACAAGCTATTTGGATTTTTCGTGATTTCAGTTCGACCTCGTTTCTCTATATTCCTACCACTCGATTGATTAGAAAGTCTACAGAGAGAGTTTACCGCGCAGCAAACGTAACTCAGAATTGAGTTTCTTCGTTCTACTCTCAAAAATGGAGTTAACTTCTTCAATATGTGAGTCAGTATGAAGCATCGCACCAGACAACTCATCTGTTCTTTTATTTAGCTCATCAACTGTTAGTTTACCCGCTGACATTTCGGTAGTTAACTTATTGGCTGAAGTCTCGATGGAACCTCGAAACTTCTGACTTTCTCTTTCCATCTCAATTAAGTTAGACTCAGTACTGTCAAGCTTAGCCTCAGTACTATCCAGCTTCGCATTGAGGCCAGCTTCAGTATAACTCTCCAGTTTTGCATTAAGACTAGCCTCAGTACTCTCTCGTTGACTGACTAGTTTAATCTCCGTACCTTAAAGCTTTGTACTGATAGTAGTCAAGGCTATCGCCGAATATGAATCCTATCGAGCACATGTGGGATATCATCGAACTGCTATTCGTCCCCAGGATCCTCCACCTACAACAACCACCCAATTGTGAACAACAATCGAGACTGCATGGCTGCACATCCTTCCAGCGGACCAAGAGCGAATGATCGCGTTTTTGCCACTTCGAGTTGCTGTAATTCTACGTGCGCGAGGTGTCCTACACGTTTTCCGGTATGTATCCCATGAATTTTAGCTCTTCAGTGAATATATATTTAGAACAATATTTCGGAATTTTCGAAGGTTCGGCATTCCTCAGGTCCCGCGATTACCAGATATTTTATTGTCAACCAGTACCATATTTGTAGAGAACTATTGTTAGATAAAGACCTCACAATATATTCCCAATAGTCTAACATAAGAATTAAAATGCTTCTATTTTATCAAGTATGAAAAGAATAAAATAACTTGCAGTGAAAATTTATCACATTTGGTTGTTCATTTAGTTAAATCCGCTTCACTTAATGTTGAGAAAATGTGTATTTATTCATATGTCGCAGTAATTTTTGGTTACAAATTCTTAATGGTCTTCAACATCACTCGTTTTGCCGTCGTTGCATGTAACTAAGTATTAAAAATGTGAATAATTATTTGCATTTGTGTTGTGTTTGAAATATAAGGGCATTCAAGGCTTAGTCCGGCATCGAACGCGCATAAAATTTGGACGTGTGAAATGTAATCATTACATGATTAATTATATAATGCCTTGCTTATTCAATAAGTTCAAAATTAACTCTTCAAAGTTCTTTTTACACTCACAAGATGTGAATCCAGGCTTAAATATGAAAGAAAAAATAGTTATAAGTTATTTTGTTTTAGGTCACAAAAGTGACTATTATGTTTACTACTGTCTTTAAATAGAGCTAGATAAACATCGTTAATTATCTTAAAAGTACAAAATAAAAGTTCAGTGTATAAACATGTCAGCACTCGAAGCTCCATTACTTCAAATATTTTATAAAAATTGAAGAAGTACAGTGACCAACGAAATTATCGAAGTGATGCGACACACTATTTTGTTATATGAAAAGAAGCATGTTATTGATTAATTTTATCATGAATAGTTTAATGCA
>JAGDQP010060289.1:0-12228 GCA_022664845.1 Lepisma saccharinum
CGATTAACAATACTTGTGTGGTATTTGCAACCCATAGTATTGCTGTCTCAAAATTAACTATGAAAAATCGCGTTATATGGTTACTGTAACCACACTAATTTTTTTAGCGTGTACTGTGCCTTTAAATTCTGGGAAAACATGTATATCTACCAGTTTGAATGTCCTGATTACTGTGTTGTTGAGTATCAGATGAAACAGTAAATGGGAAAAGGAAGGAAGCTGAATAACGCAGAGAAAAGATGTCAATGTCATTCTAGAGCGGAAGATGCGATAGAAATAAAAGGACTTAATGTCGGAAGTCGTATATCATGAATAATTGACAGTAGACAGGCATTCAATGATGACGCTGAGGAAGTCCTAATACACGAATCTTCCTTCAAGTCTCCATCTTATGAAAGAGCTGAAAAGTTCAAGAAAAAAAGCCTTACTTTTTCTTGTCTATGTTACTATTCGTAAGTTTGTATGTGTGTGTCACATATTGACTTACAGTACGCCGCTCCTTTAAGTGTCGAAGTATCGACTTTCCCCTCTAGCTCAGTCCCAGGAGACATCCTAAACAAGAAAAAAAAACAGACTTTGCATCATCTTCTCCTGGATGCCACAACGAAATTCAGTCCCTCAACTTCTTTCTTTTTTTTATTTGACGATGTCCTTCGTTTTTTTTCTCTCTCTCTCTCCTTGTTTTCTTATCCCATGATGTTTTAGAGATCAACATCAACTGTAAGGAGACCATCCATATTTCATCCCACAATAAAAGCAAAATACTTTTTAGTATCTGTCTGCATAAAGGGAAAAGAGAACCGCTGTTGTCAAATCGATATTCTCTGAGGGAATTGAACTTGAGGACACTTTTTCTTCTAGCTTTTTTTGTTTTCATTTCTTTTACCTCTTTTGAGGTTCGGTTCTTGTCAACCTTTTCCTTTTATGTAAATTTCTGTATGGAAGACAGGACGAAACTTTACGAAGAAAACGTGATGTTCAGGAAAGATAACATTGAGGGAATAGGAACCAATGTTATAAGCAAAATACATGTGTAATGCTTAGGGAAAGGTATCAATGATCAATGACTGGTGTACACCTCTGTCATAAGTATTTGTACAAAAGATATTGACATATCCAATGAATTAAGTAGGTGTACTTTATGCGACAAAAACGCAGACAAATACGATATATTCTACTGTATTGTAAAATTTGACAGTTCATCTTCTATGCTTAAAGAACACAAATCAGTTTACAGCAGTGTAAATTTTGGGACAGACCAAGGATCATCTGTTTCAAGTGCATTAAATGAAAACCATTCCGTATAGAAATATCTGATATGTCAATTAGCACACTGGTATGGCCATCCTTAGTGAACGTGAAGAAAATAGTGGATCTAGAAGAATAACATTTTGAAAATTCGCTGGGGATATGCCAAATATCACAGAATTGCATATACGAGTATAAAAAATCAATGATGAAATTTTGTGATGTCACTCGATTGAACACCACTGAAAAATCGAGGTCGTTGAAGTCAGTTTGTCGTTACCGCTCAAACACTAGACTGCGTTGAAGAATGAATGTGTATAACAGGTAAATACAAGAAAAGAGTGTAGCGTCAACGGATTGCAAACGATCTTTTAAATGGAGACCATTGAATACTAATCTTATGGTTTTTTTCGTTTATGTGTTAGTATGATGTAGAGGTCGGAGAGCATACAGTACCAAAATTCCTAACAGGAAATTCTTGCTGCCTCTCAGAATTGAATAATCTCAAAGCACTGTGTCGAGCACACATAACTATGATAATTATTCCTTAGCGCTTAAAAATTATCAATATGAGTACCACAAGAGACAATCTCCAATGCCGATTTTGATAAAAATTCGTATGTAATTAAAATGGCTAGGTAAATCTTCATAGCCAAAATTATAACTGCTATTTTCAACAAATTACGACAAGTGAACATGGTAAAAAATGACACGTAGATAACAACTTATTTACGTTACTTATCCCACTAACTGTTTAACTTTCTTTTGATACTGGTGAATGACCTTAGTGTTCAATCATAATTTCTGGGTGGACAGGCCATGGAAGCACTATGATCGACTAGACTCTGTGCCATAGATTTACAACATCATTCTTCGGTTGGAACTGAGGAATATAATGTGAAATTTCAGTCAAGATTAACATGTTAGAAAGACCCGAATCCTCCGTCTTTTCTATTGTGGCGCTGAGACAGTTTCGTGAGAGTGATATTTGTTATCTTCATTAGTTGTTTATTACATATTATTTATATTTCCGTCTGAATTTTAATTTTTAGTGCATGGGCATTGTTTTGCAGTAACCTTAGATCCCGTAGGTTAAAATGAAAGTAGTGTAGAAACAAGAAATTGTTCATTGCTAAAACGCAAGCACGTTTGATCTGATTTCGCGAGGTACTGACTAAATACCAATGACTGACCATTCTGTCTGAGGTTTAATCCAGGGTTTAACCTCAGTGACTCCACGAAAATGCCGGGATGATATTTTCAACTTTGATTCTAGCCTACTATTTCCCGGATCCTTTCTCCTACCCTATCTCTGTCTAAGCCATAGATGCTTAAATGTCATAAATAAATTCAAATTTAAATATATTATGTTTCTTAAACTTGAAAATGGCTACAGTGTTTCTAAAATACGAACTAGTGTGGATTGGAAGTGCAGCATTTTTTTACTGAAAATTCAGTGCTGGTTGCAGAGCGAAACCTGAATCCCACACTCGAAAAAAGCTCTTTGAAGCATCTGTGGCAAGACAAGTGCAAATAAACTAGGCTGTCTCCATTTCCCTTGTCCCCAGACTGTTTCTTTATTCTCAAGAGCAAATTGTTGTTATTGGTAAGCTTTTGCTATTACTAGTATTACTACGAAGTGGTTGTTTTATAAAATCATGACAAATATGCTTCTACAAACGAAAACAATAACACTAAACCTAATATATGAGAATTTCTACTTAATTTTCTTATTCTGGGTAAGGATATGTTTGTCTTAAAACCTCTACTAAAGTAAAACCTGTCAATAGAAACTTTATGCAAGGTGAAATTAGTTATTTTATTCCAACGGACACCAAACAGTAAAATAATATTATTAATTTAGATTGAAAATCAGGTCTCTCATATTCAAGTTTGTATTAATTACCCTTTCACATCTACACAAATAGTTAACACTATTCAAAGATTTTGTCTTACGAACTATATTTGAGTTCAGAAGCCACATTGACGAATAGAACAAAAGTTTGATGTAATCGTTTATATGTAACTCATAATATATATGGCACAATACTGTCAAATTTTGTGCAAATAAATCGAACTCTTTTTTTTTATTATTATTAGTAAATATAACTTGTATGCCTTAGCTTCTGAAGTCTGCATTTAAATTAAAGAGTACTCATGGTCAATCTAGAACTTTCGTTAACAAAATAAAATTAACTCTTTTTTTAATCAAATTAGTAGTTCTTCTGTATTTCGATTGATCCCACTCATGTTTTCAAACTATCATATTTTTATCGAAAACTGTAAAATTTATACTTATATTTATGTACTGGTAATTCACCAATTCCTTCATGTTCGTCAGCATTCCAAAATGTCTTTCTCTTCTTTCAATCCTGCTGTTCTATATATACCGTCTCTTCTTAGGATGTAACCACTCAAATCTATTTCTTCTTTTTGATGTGGCTCTTCTGAGATCAATATTGTTCATGTACCAATATTTCCCTAAAATACTGAAAATAAATCCCTATTTTTTTTTATAAAAATTTCCCACCTGCTAAGCTTCCTTTCAGTTAAAGAAAATTTAAACAAAAAGTGCGAAAAAAGAGTTAAGAAAATTTCCCGATTTTTGTCTCCTTTTACCCTTCAAGTGGCCCAGATTTTCCCTCTTTCCGGGAAATTTCCTTCATCTCACAAACCTCTGTTTCTCTTGAATCCTGCTCATACCTCAATGCTCATGCTGTCTATTCGTTTTATTTTCTTCACTCTTCCCCACAATCACATTGAAAATCTTTCCAGGAACTATGCTTCTTCGCTCTTTGTCGTCCACCTCTTTGGAGGAGATCACATTCTATTCAAAACACTCCATTGATTTCCGAGACTACATAAAATCCATGAGTTTATGAGCCATAGATAAATTAATTACAGCTAAGTAAAATAATTCCAATTATCACCTTCTCTTTCGTGCTATCTGTCTTAATCCAACCAAACTAGGGATGGACTAATCCTACTAAATAATGCACTATCTACATCTATGATTGTGTGTAGACACTCTTGGGATAGAATTCTATCCCAAAAGTGACTGCACACAAAAATAAAGTTACAACCAGCATTCCTTTAAAATAATTGTACCCATTATTGAAGCACGAAATGAACTTTGGTCCGTGATATTTAATTTATTTTTATTTGCACTGAAATTTGAATAATTGACGTAAAATGACATAGGCTTTAGAAACTAAAACTTATTGTTCAAAATTTCTCTGAACTTCGAATTAATTTATGGGCATGTTTAGGGATTTACGGATAAGGTCAAAATAAAGTACGGGAAAGGATATGGGACGAGCCTAAATGAAAACACGATCAAGATATTTGGCTAATGAGACGAGGAGAAATACTGAACAATCTCATTCATGAAGATCAGCTTCTGGTATCGAACCCAAGTTCTCCCGAATAACATTCCAATGCTCTACCAACTGAGCTATGGGAGCTCGGTACGTACATTGTTTATTCTCAATATATCAAGAGAAATAAAGTATCTTGTAAACATTCGCGAAAGGTTGTTCGCCGAGAGGCATCATTCCTGCATGTAACGGACTTAAGACATAGCTTCCTGGGTTACCTATAGATATGAGTTGAGCTAAATTACATACAACCTTTTACAGTATGCACAAAAGTGCCGCTCCCCCACTCCCACCCCACGTTGCTCACTTGGTGACATTTCCGAGATAATCCCGGGTTCCATCCTCGTTCAAGTAATTTTACTTGTTTTCTCGGCGGCATTGTTCACTTTTACTCTCCAACGTGTAAATGAAACAGTCGAAACACGATTATGACAATTTTGCTTTATTAGTTTTGTGTATTTAGAGAGGGAACACAAATGAGGGAGGGACGTCCATGAAAGGCGATTCCTTGTAAAACACATTTTAAACTTCAGCTCTCCCATGTATTTCATTGTTGCTTAACTTGGTGATTGTTTGCGCTTTTATATTGACATTTTCTGAGGAGTTAAGTGTCATTGTGGGTGCACTTGTTATGGGTGCAAATGCATTTTTTTTTTCTAAAAAAAAAATGGACATCTCCCCTTTTCCCCCTGGACTCTTCAAATGGGTAATGAAAGCTTTAATAAGTGATCAATCGCGAATTTATTTCAGAATTGATATTTGAATCTCTTTTAGTAGACCACTATAGTAAATCTTCAACTTACATACACTATGTGATCAAAAGTATTCAAACACCCCGCCACCTACCTCGTGGAATACCTATATTTCAGCGATCTCAGTACTCTGCATACAGCGCGAGACAGCAGAATGAGATGGTCAGAAAAACGTACTGATTTTCAACGTGGTCAGGTGATTTGATGTTATTTCCTTAAAATGTTTGTTGTGACATTTTCACCCTCCTGATCATCCCTAGGTCTACTGTTTCCGATGTTATAGTGAAATGGAAACGTGAAGTAAGGTACAACTAAACAGGTGGATGTCCGAATAATTTTCATCACATAGTGTATCTTATAATATGAATGGTAATTGTAACTAATAAAAGAAGATTAACATTGTGTTGATAAGATTTCGCCATTCGGAACAGTTTTTTTTTCTTTTGCACAAATACGGTTTTCTCTCATAATGACGGCTGAATTAATTATAACTTTGAAATCTAACTCCAAGTAGGTCTTCTTCACCATTTCTAGTACATTTTGTTGTGCATAGATAATTAAATAGAAATGATAAAACTAATTAAACAGACAAGTAATGAGAAAATAGTTCCATAATTACTGTAATTGAGACAGCAAATTATTAATGTCGTTACAAGGGATGCTAAATGGTTCGTAAATGTGATTACAAGGTTTCGTAATACGATTAAAACTAGAAACTAATTTCGGGAAATAAATTTAATATACATGCTGTAAAGTTTCGCAACGAAATCTTTATTTTTACTTTCAGTAACGTTGTCCTGGTAGTCCAGGTAACTTATCGTAAAGTTTCGTGCAACTAGTAAAGTATTCAACGCAAGAAAAAGCTTAATGTTATCATGAGATGTCGCAATCAACAAAACGCATCTATTTTAGAAGCGTTTTATTTATCTTCACTCATGGTGATCGGTTGGAGCCATGAGTTATAGAAAACTCACTATCGGTTCCTTCAATGGTGACGTCATTAACCTATCCAAAGATGTTAGAATTAGAGAACTGGTCAAAATAAAAGCAAGTTAATCTGATTGTAACCACGCCAGGCTGTCGTTTTGGTATGCACGGACAGAATTTGCGAGAGGGCTACTTACATGTAATTTAAATATTGATATGCTAACTTGGTTAATTAAGCAACATAAAATGGGTAAAACATACGTAGGTTTCACAAGCTGATCACTTTGATATTAGATATTTCCCACTCTTTTAAATTGTTCCTGTACATACAAATTTGGCGACCTGACATTGATAAGATCAGATTCACGTTTCTCAGTTTTGTCGCACCATGTAATTCTAACATCTTTGGTTAAATCGATAACGTCACATCTGATGTAACCTATAGTTAGTTCTATAAACGTTAGGTGGGAGCAGCATACCTTTTACTTTTAAATTCCTTGTATAGTTTTTAATGTTATGACAATTCATGACTGTTTCCGAGATTTTCCGGTTTTATTTTTTCTGTAACTTTAAACGTGAAATTATCCATTAATTTTATAAGTACTCTAGATGGATCTAACAGCTGTAATTTCTGTAGGTAAATAATCGGTGTTTAGTTAAATTATTTTACATTGAATTATACGCAAATAATTGTGCTCTTACACTTATGGTTACTCAAACTCCTTAGGATCCAGAACAATTTGTTTATTAAGCACTATTTGATATATAAGAGTGATTCTTAAATTAAGGGGAATTTTGTCATTGAATAAAAGCAATAAATACGAGCTAAACAAATACCCACTTTACTGTATACGTGGTCAAGAAAATATATTTTTTGGAAAAATGCAATTTGTTATTTTGACAGACACGGTGGTTACATTAGTGCTTTTCTTCATAGCGATAAGACCCAACATTTGGTACAAATGTTACAATTCAAAATTTTAAAGATATAATTATAACATTTCATTACATTTTAATTCAATATTCATCATACTAATAATATATTTTTTAAAGAAACATGCAATTTATTATATACTGGCATGATCAGCAAACATGTGATGGAATTTTCGGATTATTTTTCCTCCGAGTGGCTCTAATAGGTAGGATTTTAATAGGAAGCTACATAATAGCTTAAATACATAACTACTTTTAATGATAAAATCATGAACTGTTTATTATAGTAACCTCCACGCTGCATACGTCCTTGGAGGTTACAAAAGTGCGCTTCACCTTGCTTGTATTCAAAGCTAGAAGATTATAGTGTCCAATGACTTCGTTTTTAGAAGGTAAAATGGCTATTTTAACGATAACGAATTGAAAAAAACACGACATTTTCATCATGTTAAATAATAAAGTTAGCAAATACATGGAGGTTACAAGGTCAAAGAGTACGCACCTATTTTTTTGGAGGTTGTGAAGATTTGTCCAGAACAGATAACTGGCAAAATGGCTACTCTGAGCTTTACGTTCAGATCTAGAGACTGGACATACACATTTTTTTGTTATATGTTATATGGTAATATTTAAGGTACTCCATGGAGGTTACATCAAGACCCGCGGACAATATTTGAGCTTTAAATAAACCATTAAAATTACCTTAACATTTTATGTCTGGCTAACTAGTTTCATTATTGTATGTTTTACACTAGTAAATAGTTGTTTTTTTTTGTTTTTTTTTTACAAATTTCCTATTAAAAACGTGTATTTTTCTTCTGTTGATGTTGGAAAATGGTGGTGGGGACCGTTCACGGATGTTATGTTTCACATAATTTCCCCCCTTTTTAAAGCAGAAAGATGAAACAAATGCTAAAAGAAAGACTGGGGACTCAAAATAAGGATTATTCTTTGCTTAATAATAATTTACTTACTTTAGTACTTTATATCTGGAGGTTGAAAAATCAGAGGGACATAAAATTCCTCTTAATTTCAGAATCACCCATAAGGCGATTATGTGCTGTAATCGGACTTACGTATCTTGCTAAGAACTAAAGTGTTGAGCTATAGTAAAGGTGACTGTAGTGGTGAGAAACTAGTACAAACTTTATTTTCATCGTTCTTCTGAATTTTCTTTAAAAAGCGAACTAAAAACAAAACAAACAAACAAAAAAACAACGAAATCTTGAATGTCACCACACCAACAAGTTGGGATAAATATTGTATGAAAGTTCATTTGCATGTTAGAAGAAATAGCCTAACTGGCTTGGCAACACTTCCTGTAAATATTATATTGTCTGTGTGCTAACCATCAAGAGCGTCGGCAAGGGGAAACTTGCCCTCCCCTGACCTTCAGTCTTTATATCTTTTGCTATTCTTTTGTCATATATTTGGTGTCTTTCGCTGCATGCATTTCGTAAATGCATAACTGCCATCAAGTTTTCTTTTTTCTTGTTTTCATAGTAATCTATGGACTCACAATTACGCCTATTTAAAACTTCAAAATAAACTCAGTAAAAACGTTCAATGTAAAAACACGAATAGCATTATGGCAGTGATTCCGCCAGCTTCCCCCCCCCCCCTGCTGTGAGCGTTACACCCTCCAAATCCTCGAGAACATGTACTAACTTTAAATTTTTAGCGGTCGAAAAGCGACTGAAACCGTGCAAAACTACTTACACCCTTATAATTTTGACTTTGCAACACCCTGCCAAACTGAAAAACCTGGCGGAATCCCTGCATTATGGTACCATCAAGTAACTTTTATTTCTTTGAACATGCACTTTTTGATGGAGTTCACTAAAGTTATTCTAGAAAGCAAAAAAGTCCCTCTCTCTCTCTCTCTCTCTCTCTCTTCACACATAAACTTATATGTAAAGCTTAAGAACCAGGAATAAAACAAAGGCATATCATTTTAAATCATTTTAAAGTAATAATTTAGAGGGCTCTTCATCTTCAGTGGTACTCATACCTACATAGTATTTCAAAAATAGAGAACGAATCAAGAACAATTTTGAAATTTTGAAATGCGGCCTATACAATAATATAATCAGCATTTATGAAATGAACTGTTTCAGATTTCGAAGCTAATTCTTTTAACTGAGATATTGGAAGATCATAACTTAGAACGGACATAGCCCAGGATTTCAAATTTCCCATCAATAACAAGTATCTCAAATTATAGATTAGATCATTTGATAAATACTCTTACGTATTATCTAGCCCACTTCCTAAAATACCATTTTGTTTGTCATTTGTAAGGGCTCTTTAAACAAATATGAATTTGAATTCTTACAAACCTTTAGTCAACATGCCGAATGGATGATGATGATGAGCGAATTAATAGATTGAATAACGTAAGAGGAGGATCCCGAGAATAGCCGCGCATACACTGTTTGACGACATGGTACACGCTGGGATCGAACCGAGACCCCTACGTACCATAGGTGATCTCTATACCACTAAGCCACTACAGCCCCATATTTAAGTATATTTGGTATGAATCTTTGCTTATAACTTTGCTAATCTATATTAACCAAGTAAATTTAGATTAATGAGGTGAGTAAATCAAAGATTGTGGCTGAAGTAGTAATTCACACACACACACACAAAAAAAATAGATAAGTAGGAAATTTCATCTCATCCACTTTTCTGGTCTCATGGGAGCTCCTATGAATACATCTCTTATTTCATTCCTCACTGCATCTACTTTAAACACGTACGATGTCCGACAGACTTGTTTCTCGTAATCTTGTCGGGGATTAAAGCCAAGAGCACGTTCTAATGAATCAGTAATTCGTCTGGCGCTTTCCAAAGGTGCGAACAAATCATTTATTTAAAGGAGTTTCAATGACCATCCTAATAGACATCTGTCTCCTTTTCATGGAAAGTTACGTCATATTTTTTTTAGACAGAGGTCAATAGTTCATTTCTAAATTTACGTTAAAAAAATGGATGAAAAATTCTTGATTCACTAATACCATTTTGATATATGAAGTGCTAATATCTACGCATCAATATACTGTTTACTAACCCACATTTTGGTGAGTTTTGTTAATATAAATAGGTTTTCGCTTTAAAGGGTAAACGGAAACTCCTGCTGGTTGCAGCCTCTACATCATTTAAGATATACCCTTCCTTAGTAAAGTTACCTTCATGCATAGCATATGTTCGCTTTACATTCAGTGAAGCCCCCTGCATGTCTAGAGGCAACTCCTCACATGCAAATCATTCAACAAGGATATTTTCTTCTCAGAAGGTAGTTTTCTCCTTCGACGGCAGGGTGTCCATCAAGTAGCAGCCTCTTCTATACAGATAACAACGAAGGAGATACCCGACATGGAGAAGTCTCCTCTATGCGCATTTAGAAACTGCTATATCTTCACACGAGAGAGTGTAGTGAAGGACCAGTGGACCTGAAGATTATTCAGTTAATCTCTGAAGAAACCCCGATATGACAAATAGACAGTGATGCGATTACACACTGATTTATTGACAGTATTCTCTGACTTAAATTTACAGTGCACTTGTGAAACCATGTGTAGTCCGGGCGAGCGAAGCCAATATCGACTAATTAGAAAATCAGTTTACAAGATTGTTAGCATTCACCATTGCATTACTAACAGGTGAGATCGCATCTATTTGTAACTAAGAAGACGGTGGAAAACCGCTTATGTTCTGGAGAAGCTTTCATTGACCTGGCAACACTTAATATAACGGCGTAAACAGAACACACATTACAGTGAGCAAGAAGAAAATCCAATACATGATTACTACAACCTACAACGATACATCGGATTTCGAAGTACTGTATCTTCAAAAGTATTACACATGCAAAAATGGTTCATACATTAAAAGAAGTGTAAACCCAGCAAGTTTCCATGTGAGGTGGGCATTGGCACCAGCTGGCAGTACGTGTGGCACCAGCATGCAACACTGGGGTCCAGCATCGTTGGATTCGGCGTGTAGGTGACAATAACATGCTCTGTTCGCATTGCCCTCAGGTCACGTGATCTGACTTCTTCCTTTTGGGGGCAAGTTAAGGTTCGTGTTTACGCCCCACTACAGTCATGGTAGAGCTTCGGGAAAGCATCAGCGGGACTCTGATGACCATGACAGTGGAATGCTACAAAACGTCTGGACATACAGTAGCTTGATTACCGCTTAGACGTGTGGCGTGTGAGTGACTGGGGAAAACTTGGTGAGTGTCAGCTTCATTTCCTGTATCAATAATTATTATATGTGTAATACTTTTAAAATTACAGTCTTTGGAAATCCGATGAATCCTTTGTAGTAACTCTGTACGTTACGCAAGAGTCATATTATAAGCTTATCGTTACTTTGCCCCACTGTCCTCTCGAAATAAAAATCGTAATCTGAACCTTCGTGTCTTCTCTTTTCATTCATGTGTTCTTAAAGTTATATCTTTGTTTTGACTTCAATAGAAATCAGATACAGGCCATATTTTCTCACAGTTAGTGACGCACAATTTTGACCTCCTGACACCTTTCCTTCTTCCCTTTTACTCAAATGGTATAATAAAACAAACGAAACGTGTACGCGCGTTGTAGAATGGTTGTTGGAAAGTTTCATTCAGATCATGCAGAAAAAGAAGAAAGGCAGTTTGTTTGTCGAAAATTTTGCTGATTACGTTTTGACCATTACATATATCATTAGTCATATTAGTGTCCGTCCCGCATATTCCGTTCCTTCATCGATTTCCGTTCGCCAATAGCTAAAAATGTTTTTTTTTTAAATCGATATGATTGAATTTTAAATTCAAAGTTATTGTACAACACAGTAAATTATTTGTCTGATTTAAAGGTAGCCAGTATTCCATATTAAATGTTGTTATCTTTAGTCCCAATTTTAATTATATTTTGCAACTCGAATGAAAAAGAAATACGGGAAAAGTAGTGAAATAAACTTCCAAGCAGTTAACACCAGTAAAC
>JAGDQP010060290.1:797-12228 GCA_022664845.1 Lepisma saccharinum
TTCGTTTAGTTAACCTAATATATTTATTATACACTTTACACACTAATAGTAACCACCAGGTACGGTGACACTACTATAAATTAAATGATTCGTTTCTTTATTTCATTATAACCTTTCGTATTTACTTATTGTTGAGTTAGTAATGTGTTAATATATCCATAGTTTTTAAGCATGAAAGTTCATACAGTGCATTACACTACGTCGGCCAAGAGAAAAAAGTTTCTTCATTAATATATACTTTCTGTTTTTCCTTGAGCAGTAATACTTTATATTTCCATGCATAGAGTTGAAACCACGTTTTTCTTTCGAAATTACTGTCTGAGATAGATATATATCAGTATTATGATGGGACATACTTTAATCCTTGATCATTTGGCAGGAAGTTGTATTTAATATACAAACATAATTTGCGATCAACAAACACAGCCCATGACTTATAGAATAAGTAGTAAAAACAATATGGAAAATACATATAATTTGGTGTTAAAATTATTTTCAGCAATGCTAACGCTAAGGCTATACTAAATAGTAGTAATACATCTTGTTATGTTAAACATACAAAGATACATACAAAGAGAGAGAGAGAGAGAGAGAGAAACATTTCTGGAGATTCGTCTTCCTGGCTGACTCCTATCACATATAATAACAAAAAATATTTTAAACGAAATTCAAGGCAGATGAATTAGACACAGAGAAATGTTCTTAATTCGTTGTTTCGTTTCAGCAGCCACCAACAATAAGAATATGATGCTGATATTTAATTACATCGGAGATATAGGATTAATAGATAAAAGGCATATTGTGAATATTATTTGTAGACGTAACAATTTTCCTTTATGAGATAAGTAATTTGATACAGACCTTCTATTTAATAAGGTTTTATACGAAAACATAATTAACATGAACTTCATTAGAATAAAAATTCAGCAAATAATCTTGGAAACAAGAGTAATTAAGAGCTAAAATTCCTTCGACTGGTGGGAAATAAGTGACAAAGAAAAAATCTATATTGGCTGGAAGCGAGAAGGAATGAAATTATCTTTCAATAATTGTACATCTCACTGAAATGTAGACTAATTTCAACTTCCTTTTTCTGTTTCCTCGTTAGCTCCTTCAAATAAAGAGTAACTTCTATATCCAACTTTAGAAAGCAACAACATCTCTCCATCATTTCAAATTTCTTGGAATGCTTCCTTCTGGCAAGACCATAGGGATGAGAACTCTGGAATTTCAGTTGTTCGTAGAATTTCACTTCCGAGCAAGGGATATTAATGGGCTCTTGGATAGATAGACGTCTTGAGGTTAACACAAGAATATGTGTTTAGGGAGGAAGAAAATTTTAACTACATGATGGAGGTAAAAGGGATGCGGCAGATTGAAGTAACATCTCAGTTCAAGGCCGAAAAAAGCAATTTTGTGGGCCGCGATGGTTAAGTATTGGAGTGCTAACCTCTGATGTGTTGGGTTCTCAGTTCGACCCTTGCTCGTGCCCTGTGGGTTTTGTGCTGGACAAAAACCGTATAGATTAGTTCTCTCGGATTTTTCCTCTTTACTCTGATTTACTTCATTTCATAAATTGTCCCATCGTCACATATTCGGCCTGAGCAAAATTTTCTTAGGTGACTTAAATGAAGTTCAAATTTAAGGGTAAAAGTATCAACTAACACCATTTAAGATGAGAAAATTGCTTGTGTTCGCGAAGTTTTACTAAAGATTAATTATCAAATATTTCACTGACAGTATGGTAACCCCCGGCTGTCTTGTATGCTATGCATAGCCTTGGACTTTGGTCCGTGCTACCGCATAATTACATATCTTTGGATACAAAGTGTTAGTCAATGATAGGCAATCAATCAGGTAGATACGTCGACAATTAGTCAATCCCCTCCCCCGACACACATATTCGTTGACTTAGTGTCCTTAGATTAATGACTACATTAAGTTGATTGGGACATGTAAATCATTGGAAGAATAGTCGTTAAGTACAAAATATCAACATCTACTAAGTTGAGTACTTATAAAATTTGACTTGGGATTCAAATCATAAGACTATGATACAACAACATTTTCAGCATTTCTCTCCACTTATCCAACAGCACTCATAGTCAGCAAGTCAGTCCATTGAAGGAACCATCCAATCTCGAAGTGTTTGATATGCGGTAAGCATCACTGCTTCAGTTCCATGTTTCCTCAACCAGCCTAACGAACATTGGTTACTGGATACACAAGTCCGAAGAATGTTTTCTGGACCAAACGCAACAGTACCTTAGGCTGATATTTCACTAATTGCAACAGTCCGTCATCGCCGTAGTCTCACTAAATAACTTATGGGTTCTCTGTATCCTTTGTTGTCTGTTTCTCTATGCCTGTTTCTGAGTGAATCTACGGACCCATTTCAAGCGTATTTAAACACTTTATTCTGGTTGCTCCTGGACACAAAATAGCGCTGATCTGAAGTTATTTAGTGCACTATTTTAAATGACATTTCCGTGTTGTAACCATAACTAGTAAAGAGGAATGACCGATTTTCTTAAGAATACACGGTATCTCACACCTTAATAGTGAAAATGTTATGAGGCGCTGTGTGGGAAAATTCGATTACAAAATAAATGGATCTGGCTTGACTTAAGAAATAACATTTTGGAAATGAAATACTGCATACCGATGCTGATATAAACCTATATTAGTATATATACTATTAGTATATAGTCCCTGAAATAATTGAATAAACGTCGGAAGGTACCAAGCCAACAAAATAGTTCGTGTGAAGAAATTCCAATATCAGGTGGAATTTCAGGTGGTCAACGTTATACAGCATCGTCACAAATAGCATCATGTCTCAACAAATTATGGTGTAAGAAGTGCAGGCTTAGTAAATCACACTCGAAGTAGTACCCGATACATCTATTTGTGTTGTTTTTATGATTAAGGAATACAGATTAGCTGTTAACCCCTTTATTTTCTTGATAATGAATCTCATAGGTAGCGAAACCTGTTTTTTTTACGGCAGTCCTTCAATCAAAAGCATTGAATAAATAGATGTGTCGGGTACTACTTTGAGTGTGACTTGCTAAGCTTACGCCACTTCAGTCATTATATGTCCCGTTATGACATCATTAGTAACAGCGCCACATTGAGCGCCTGTATCTTCGAAACTATGAATAGTTTTCGAATTTCTTCAAAGGTACATTTTTTCTGTTTAAATGTAAATACCCACATCCAGAAGTTTGCACAATTATTACAGGGATATCCTGTACATATAGCACCGAGAGAGAGCGAAAACGAAGCGCGTAATGATTTCTTTGGGGAGGGGTCGAAATGTATAATAACAGAGCTGAAACAGGTCACCGGGTTAATCGCTTTATTTCGATCAAGATTTGCATCGGATTACTTGGAGATCCAGCTTGAAACTTGACCCGCTGACCAGTGAACAAGATTTTACCCGATGAACTGAAGAGCAAGTAGAGTTTTTAATTATTTCCTTGCGTGTGAACAACGGTTTTCTTTTCAGAGCTGAATACAATCGGAGATTTTACCCCAAAAGAACAAGAATACACAGCCGAGAATTCCCAGTTCATTATAATTCCTAGAACGGGTCAAGTTTCTGGTTGGGTCTTGTAACTGTGTTAAATTGCAGCCTGTTCATAAAGCCTGAAATTACTATGTATAGACTGTACCCAATAATTAGCACAAGAGATGGCGATCCAGCTTGCACATATCAGTAATTCCTTTTGCTATTTTACAGATATATTTTAAACGAACTTTTGACGTCATTTAAGTAGCAATATAACATGGATCGTATTACAAGTTTCTTGATATTTACTAATGTTTCTTTTTATATGTATTTGATTCCGTAGATCAGCAGCTATTATAATTTAATGCATGCTTCGCTATAACCCGAACGAGCATGTACCCTGCCGTTAGATCGTTGCAAATAGTGGTTTATTGCTTTTGTGACAATAAAGAAAGTATTTCTAAAACCACGTGATTTATTATTGATACTTAGTGTGAGCAATATTCCCCCTTTTCACCTTCCTTGTTAGAAATCAACTGTAGACGAACGTATCTCACTTTTGGGTACGGAATCTCCTACATCCTTCACAACCTCTGGGCGGCGGGCGATCGTTTCTCTTCGGAGGAACGGAATCAGTACCTCGCCATATTCAGTTCACAACCTGTGGGATGCGGGCGACCGTTTCTCTTCGGAGGTCCGGAACCAGTAGCTCATATTCATTCGCAGGCGCCTATAGAGATAACCTTTCTGGGTGACTGTTTCTCCTTGCGAGGAACGGAACTTAGAGATCGTTGTCTCATCTTGTTTTCCTTTCACTACACCTTGTCACCAAATGCCGTGCTTGCCCGCTGTGTTGCCAAGGCCTACATCCAAACGGACTGTTGAACATGACTATGAGTCTCAGGGCATTGTGATATTCAGGAATCAATGCAATTACTCATAATCGTAAGCTGTTGCAGTCTCCGGGTAACTTATGTTCGGACCAGACCCGGCCACTGGGTCAGCGATCTCGTTTCAGCTCTGTATGATTATGTATGGTGTTCTCATTTGTTTCATTAAAATTTATTATCTCAAATTTTGATTAACATACTGGAGAGGAATTTGAAAATGTCAGGAAATGAAACAAATTTTAGGTTTCAACAGAAATATTGGATTTTCCCCGAGCTTGATGGCAGAAACAGAAGCCATATTACGACTAATTACTTAACAAAGCAGTACAAAAGGTATACTAAAGAACACATACATATTCCAGAAAGCTGCTGAGATATGAAATGAACATATTGAACTAATTCAAAGACTATGATCGGAATTTCATATCTTTACACATACTACGAAAAGAAAGAACAAAAGAAGATAATAGCAACTTTTCAGTACCAAAATTGTATTCCAGACTGTTGAACAGAAACCGTTTCTTTGGCTTTCCTGAAAAATTCGTAGTTTGCGACATAGGGGGTATTGCAGTTCCGACGACGATATGAAGATACAATTTTTCGATAAATATGTGAACAGGACTGTATTGTTTAATTGGATTTTAATATCTAACTATTGGGAATTCGACGTGTTGCTCATATTCTACATGATAAGTTTATTTGAAGGTATTTCGTTAGTAGATTTATATATCATATAATATTCAAATATTCATTGAGAAACAATGAATTGCTATAATGTCAGATTGTTATTGAACTATGTTGAAATTGTTTCATTATAAGATTACTATTCAGAGAAAACAAACTAAAGCAATAAACTAAAAATACATAGTCATAAAAATACACGTTTAACTGAATGATTAATATTTCTATTAGATGGTGCTTTATTCATTTCTAAAGCACAATCGTTGGCTGAACACAGTTTAGTGTGTACAAGATTCTGGCAGAAAATTAACGTAAAGCAAACTGGTCGTCAGACTAGGTTATCTCTATTTCGAACCCAGTATGCAATTATTTGTATCGGCCTACTTCCAAAAAAACAAAAGATACAAACACAAATATATCAAAACCTTCAAAATTTATTTGCAGAAAATATATTACAGAAATATGCCATTAATTATTTTCATGAACAGAATAGCATAAATAAATAATTTCAGTATACCAAATACGACCATGAGCACAATGTAAAATTAAAATCACAAGGAAAAGCAACAATTTTCTATTAGTTCCAAACAAGTTTGTAGTTTGATATTTACATATATTATTCAACCATACTTCCCTCATACTTTCCTTTAGAAAAAACGTATTCAGGGAAGAAATTAGATTTGTCTAAACGATAATCAAATTCGATCTTTTGAAATCTTACTTTGTATATATTAGTGCGATGGAATTACAACTGATTCTAGAACAAACTAGAACAAGTACGTCTCCTATTTGATATGAACAATAAAACCAAACAGTGCAACATATACAAATTCCGATCACGGAAATACTATTTATTTTCAGCATTTTGAACATAGCGGGTGCAAAAAACGAGAGCATTAGTGCACGTGTCTATCTTTTATACCTCGAATTAAAAGTATGTTTTGGAACTAATTTTATAAAGTTCTTGCATCTTGTGATATTTGTTATGTATTAGAGGATTTCTTTTCGTCCAAAGAAATTGTAATTATATGATAACGACTGCCCAGAATTGGAGAAGTGAAGACAGGAAAGTGACTATGAAAAATTGAAAATTGCAGGTTAAAAAAGTAAGTCAAATAGCGTATAAAATAAAAGGGCTTTTTCCAACTTAATATAAATATGAATTAGTTTTTTTTCAAAATTTGATTTTAGGTATTCTAAAATAATAGCAAAAGTTAAACTACTTAGAAAAGGAAGTCGTTTGTTGAAAATTTGTCAGTGAGTCATGCGACCGATAGTTCGATAGTTATTTAAGTAACATTCTGACAACTTCCAATGTATGATTTGCTCCCTAGAACGCCGGACATGAACCTTTTCGAGTACACGTTGGATATCATCGAACGGGTTATTAGTGCCCAGGATCCTCCACCATCAAAACCCGCCGAATTCTGGACGCAATCGAGATTCCATGGCTATAAATCCCACTAGCGGACTACCGCCTTCTTGTGGCATCCCTGCCAAGTCGAGCTGCTTCACTTTTTCGTGCTCGAGGTGATTGATTCCACACGTTATTAGGTAGGTATCCCAAGACTTGGCACTTCAGTGTATGAATCAATACTTGACTCCTGTTTCGCACTGAGTCCATTTTCTACCCATAGTCTTATATCAAATTACGCATTGCCATTACACCTCATGATATATCTACGGGAGGTTTTTGACATAGCTGGAAAATCAAAGGAAACAATAGACCTGTCTACTGTAATACTTCTGAATAATTATAAGTATTGAACGGTTCGCACAAGATTCAGTTTATTTCATTTATAGCATTCAGACAACTTTAGTTTAAAACGTTGTGCATGATTGTCTTTTAAAGACAAACAAATACTTTATGTTGGTCTCCAAATCAATAATAGATGTGAATATTAAGATGCTGTTTAGATAGTTCATTAAAACAAATTCCAAATATTGATATATTGTGTTCTTGCACATTAAAAACCAATTGACACGAAACTCAACTAGTAGAATTATCATGCTATGCTCTCGTGCTTTAGAATGAATATGAGCGGGGCTACTTATGTGAACAACTTATGATGTTCCCCATGAGGGAAGATATAACAAATACGAAGTACATAATTTTGGGATGTATCCACTGTATTAAGAAATTATCAACAAGGTAGCGTAGAAAACTTGCAACAGAATTCAACTAGGTCACAATCGACTCGACCCTATTTCAACGTCAGATAGGAAATGTTAAGAAACATAATATAAATAAAGTATTTCGATGACCAATTCTGCTGACAATCATTTCTATGTATAGTTATAGTAGGCCATATTCAAAATCGAAGTTCAGCATTCCATACTATAGTTAATTTTACAGCTAGAGAAAAACAACATGATATAGTACATTTTAATTATTCAATCCTTGCTATATGGTAAAGAATTTACAACATAAAGTTCTCTTTTAATTATTTTGGTTAAGCTTCAAACAAAAATCAAAACTTTCAGTGTGGATGTTAGAAACACAATGTATTATTAAATTTGAGTATTTAGTAAACACCTTAAATGTTTTATTTCTTAAATATATATATGTTCGTCACATTGCTAAGTTGGCAATATTGTTTTTTCTAGAATTATGACAAACAATAATTACGTTCAGGTTTTTGGCTACACAATATTCCTAAAGACGTCAGCTGGTTATATATTTCGACGGTTGCTTCGAAACATTATACGTTATACTTTTGTTCTTTTAGCGTTGCTAATAAAAAGGTGAATAGCAACGACTTGCCTTATTAAGATGTAGATCGATGTATGCGAACACATCAGCGTGCGTTCTGGAGTGTAGGATTTTGGACATTAAAACACCTGTCTCATGCATTAGTGGTTTCATCATTAAGTATGTTAGTAATTACTGCAGTGCTTGTTTGAAAGCGAGATGAACTGTGTTTTGGAAGGTAATGCCAATCGAACATACGAAACTTTTGTAGTTGGTGTTTGATACCATCACATTGAAACTTGTGATTTCCGATTTTAACTTACATTCGAATTATGGCTCTTACGTACACAAATACAGCTGGGTCACGATTATTCTTTTATCTAGTTAAGATGCTTGTCAGACTCTTCCTAGTCAAGATGTCAACCAGCATAGTACACATAATGCTAGATGTTAGTTAAATAGCATAATTAAGTTGATTCAAACTATTAGGTTGGTGCGAATGAAATGATCGCTTTGACTCCTAGTGAGAAACGAGCCTCAGTAAAACAACATAAGAATCTAGTGAGGTCACGCGTCTAACGTCACAAACTCGGTATACGCTCAGCAAAGAATCTGTAATACTCAAAAGGTCAGATACTGAGCAGCTGTAGCTCAGTGATTGGGCGTTGGCGTAGCATTCGGGAGATCGTATGTTTGATCCCAGCGGCCGACAATCCTAAGGTTTTTCAGGGGTTTTCCTCAGTCACACCAGGTAAATGTTGGGATGCTAACTCCAACATAGGCCTTGGTCGACACCTTAGTGATTTTTCCAGTCCTCTATCTCGTTCTGAGCCTTAGATGACAAATAGCCATAAACAAAATTCAAAATTCCAAACAGTCAGGAGGTAGTATGGTGTTGAGCAGGGCCGTATAAAAGTACACAATGGAGAATACACAATAATGAGTGATATTTTTTTATTAATTCAAACTGGGGCATTCTGCACAGCAAGATGCCAAAACATTAACAGTATATTTAGGACAGAAATGGAGAATGAATTCACCATTCGCCGTTGGTTTGGCGAATTTCGTTCCGCTGATACAACATTGCGATAAACCCCGTGGGCACCGATCAACATCATGTTTTGATGAGCTGTTCAGCAATTCCGTGGAAGTGAGTCCTGGGAAAAGTTTTCCTGCTATTGCAGACTAATTACGTATACACCATGCCACTGTCACTTGGCAGCTCCTTGCGATGAGGAAGTTGGACTCATGGGTGGCACATGAGTTAAAACCGACGAGTATGAATCGCAGTTTGGGGGTGTGCAGTTCTCTGAATGCAAGAAATAAGCGGGAAAATTGCGTTTATTGGATTGTCACTTCAGATCAAAAATGGATTGATATGACAATCGTAAAAGATGAGGAGAACGGTCGGACCGTGATCTACGTCCAGGATGGTGTCCTGAATCATATCTCCACCCACGGAAGGTGTTGTTGCTGGTGTAGTGATTTATGGCGGGAGTGATCCACTATGTGTTTCTCAGCGAGGTGAAATAATCACGACAAATCTTGACAGTGCTGAAGTCCATGAAATGCATCACAAACTTGTCTGCAAGCATCCAACAATGGTTCACAAGCATGGTGTCTTCATGTTGTATGACAATCACATCGTTCCGTCCACAAGTCGCGCAAAGACCTGTGTAGACTCAATATGAATTGGAATATGAAACCCTTCCTTACCCGCCTCATTACCAGATCTCTCTCCCACTGACTACCACCTCTTCCGGCATCTCGATTGCTTCTTGGCCGGGGAAAATATTTCTGTTGATCGGGTGGTGCAACATACCGTTGAGAATTTCTTCGCAGACTCCAGGCTTCTTTGCTACGGAATCCGATTGTATGGTGAACGATGCCAACAGTATATTTCACTACTTTGATTAAACAGGTAATGTAGTTTTGAAGTTTTTGGCCTTTAGACATGGCGGACCTCAGTGTGAAATTTCATTCGCAGTAAGCCCCAAATAACTTAATTTCTAATCTATTTGACCGACACTTCAATAATATATTCTGTCCCACGCTGTTATCAACTTTCTGAATAATAATATATTAACAAAGGAAATGTATTAGGTTTCGATACTAATTTAATTTGTATTTCAGTTTAGTACATTTTTTAAATTATTTGCATTTATACTGCCAAGAAGGCAAATGGAATTATTCGACATCATATTTAATCTATTATTTTATCATGATTGTACAACTATGGTCTTATAATTTGTTTAGTTATTGCTGTATTTTATTATACCAAACCATAAACAAATTAATGCATGTCTGATTTCTTATGAGAGTTCTAAACTTATTTCTGATTAGCTGTTACTTAATTATATGAACTCTGTTATTCTATTCGTTAAAGCCATTCCTGGATTTTTCTAATCGTTGTAGGACAATGTTTATGAACTAAACTATCGTTGTAGGACTAAATTACATTCTCGCATATATTCAGGGAAATAAGATGAATAAAGCTAATTTTATCAACAAACGTACTGCTTTCATCCTTATTCGTTTATGAAGATAACTTTAACGATGTGTATATTGGATATTAGTCACCGAAATGAGTTACATAGGAATAAACGCATTGTAACTTTGGCACAATGGATCTACTTTCCTGTTCATATCGCATCATCTCGAGTTGGGTAAAAATGTACGTGTTTTTTAGTGTGTGCTTTGGGTTTTGATATTTTATTTAGTCTTTTTTAATAAATGTTCTGGGTATTTCTTAAGTAAACATTTGAAACCGTAGCAGATACTTCGTTATTACTTGTACAATTTAATATTGTACAAACAAAAGTAAACGTACGATGAGGAAATAGGAAACAGAAGGAATCGTGTTCTAAATAAGTTGGTTACTTTCGAGTTCCCTTTGTTACGTGCACAACATTATGTATAATCAAATATTTCAACACGTTATATTTTCTTCAGTTTGTTTGGAACTGATGCTTAACTGAAAAAAACAAATTATTTTCAATATCAAGAAAAAGGAACAATATTACATGTTATTGTAAGCAGAGAGATAAATTAGGCAGCTATTTCGAGACTGAAGAATCAATATCCTCCTTTTAGGGTATTTTATTACAATTTATAACTTTTTGATACGTTTCACAAAGTATCATAAAACGACGCTTTATGATATTTCATAAAACTTCTGTTCGTTCTCCGAAGATCATAAAAAATGTCTCATTCTCTTTTTGAAAGAGGTCAAGGTACGCGCATCTGGAAAGAGAGAAAATTGAATGTTCTACTGTTATGGTAAATTAAATTGAATAAGACAAAGGGAGTATAAAGCATAGAGCATTGGGCGGTATTATTGTTCAACTCGAGAAAGATACGTTTCTTTTACACCATTTTAAGATCAATTTAGGCAACCGGGCTTGGAGATACGACAGCGGTGAAAGGCACAAATTTGTCGTAAACGCTATCGACAAGTGGTATGGAGTGTCCTGAAGTACCTTAGAATCTTGAAATACAGTTTCGCAAAGTAGGAATTATGAAACGTACGTGCAATTGAGTTTTCTTTGATACGATAACTTGTGCTTTCTGTAACATGAAGAAGAAAATATATTCTTACTTAGAGAGTACAATGCAAAGCTGGAATTATGTGAAAATTAGACCAATAAATTAACT